>JANDKE010000078.1:0-41550 GCA_027627275.1 Coprinellus aureogranulatus | reverse complement strand
TCCGCGTTGAGAAGGTCGGCAAATCGCCGTCCATCGGGCTGAGAGGTGCCCTCCCACCCACCGACATGCCTGCCGCGCCTGTCTATTATGATGAGGCGACTTATCGGCGGGCAGTCACGGCTTTGCTTGAGGCCAAGGATCGCCAGTTTGCTGCGACCGGCCGTGTTGCGGTCGATCCGACGCAGATGGTACTATTCTTCAGATCCAAGGTTCGTGCTTTATCAGCCTAGAGAATGTTTTGTTTGATTGCTCATTGTTTCCTTTTCGTTAGAGTGGGATCACGCAGTCCATTGACTTCCCAATCGACGTCGAGCTCGACGCACCCCCTGCCTTCGACGTCCTTGTCGCCTCATGCCGGCCGCATCAAACATCAGATTACAACAACTACATGGAACGGGAGTCCCTGTTCTACCCTCCGACCCTCCCTCTCACCATCTCCCTCGACGTCATGTCCAACTATCCCATTCTTGATGGCGTTCGCAACGCCCTTCTCCCTAACCTTCCGCCTGGACATTACTTGACTGCGGTCCGCGACAAATTCGAGCTGATCCTCGATGGCAGCCGTCTGGAGCGCCAAGCTGCGAACACCCGGAATGACGGCCGAGCAGCCACTGTCATCGTCACCCTCCCCGTCAAGTTCCAAGGTGGTGCTTTGGTTGTCCGTGATCCCGCGACTGGCGCTCAGGAGGTGTTTTCGATGAAGACCAAGCCCGGAGAATCCAACGAACTCGAGTGGGTCGCCTTCTTGGGGAACTGTGAATACGAGACGCAAGTTGTGGATAAGGGATATAGGGTTATGATGTCGTACGGGGTGTATGTGAGGAATTTCAGCCCAGAGGGAGCTATCAAGTTCCAATCGCTGCTCACGCCTCAAGAGGCGTTCTTCGATTTCTTGGGTCCAGTGTTGAACATGTCGCGGGGTAAGACGCTAGGGTTCTACCTGAGCTGCGACTACCCTGATGTGAACCCCTCTCTGCTGACTGCTGACTCCCTGATCCCTCGCGTACGTCTACGTATCTTTTCCGGCTCGAGTCTGATACTGACTCACGTTCATGGACAGTTAAAAGCGGGTGATTACCTCCTCTACCACTCTCTGAAGATGTATCACCTTCTTCCAGAACTTCGGTGGACAGCAGGAGAATATATCTGGCCCCTCGCAAGCCGCGTTGAGCTCGACGGCGAAGATATCGTTGCCGGTCTCAGTTCCCAGCTCAAGTCGGCATCTCTCAGCCCTCGCGCGCCTTACATGCCCGCTATTACCAGCACCCCGGTCTACCCTCCCCCAGTCAGTATCCCACCGGGATATCCCGTTCCGGGAGGTAGCCTTGGAATGTATGGCCCCCTTGTTGGCCCAGGTCCTCTCGGCGGTTCTCCTCCAATGCCACAAGGGTCCCAGGCACTTCGTTTGAAGGTGCAGGAGAGCGGAGGGCAATTGCTCAGTGAAGCAGGTATCACTGTGCTGACTGACCAGTGGAACCACACAGCAGCGAATGCAGGTGCAGTCGAACGTGTTCCTTTCCTAGCTGGCGGAGAGCTGCAGAAGCTTGTGGTGAACGTTCTTCTCGTCTTCTTGGTGAAGTAGCGTCTATGGGGCTACCCAGTGGCTGTATCTACGCTTTACTATGTCTTTCTTGCAAAATAATACTTGATTCATATTGATTTCTATCGATTCATTCAATACTGTGCGTTGACTGAGCCCGGGAGGCGGCGCGCGATGCCGCCTTTGATGCGACCTCTGATTTTGTGATGCGCCTTGGTGCACGCTGAGTCAGCTAGGTCAATGCCTGGCAGTGGCTGCGCTGGCCCACGTCTTCCACAACAGCAACCCTCGCACCAGTGGCGACCGTTGTTCATGCAAAACTTGGGGAAGTTTGATATTCTGCCCATGGCATATGACACGCCATGCGACTCCAGATTCATGAGGACTGAAGAGCCGTCAGTGCACCTGTTCTTTCCCACCAGAATCAAGCGATGAGGCCGCTACTTCCCTGTGAGTCGCAGTATCTCGCTTCAGATTGACAATACGTCTTATTCTTTCGAACTTACTCCGAGCAGCCCGCTGCTACAGTTGAGCCTCGAACGCAATGGGCAGCGACTTAAGTTACCTCTCCAAGTGGATGCCTTGAGCGCAATCATGGATGCTCCCACATATACCGTGATTACCGAGCCTAGGATTTGGGTAGAGGGCCGGCTTCGAATATTTCTACGAGCGCTTATCATAAACCCACACCAATTCACTGCCACTGGCACCCATACGACAGTCACCTGAGCATTTGTTGAAGCCCAGCAGCTGGCGGCCCTTGCGCCGAACCCCGAACCCTTATCTCTGCATTGCTGCACCCTTAACCTCAACCTCTTTCCATCCCTGGCGTACCAGCTTCCCCTTCCTCCCTCTATGCACACGAGTAGTAGACGCCCCACGCAGGATTCACTGGGTCGGAGCCCGCCCTTAGTAATCAGTAAGCTTCTTTAAGCACAAATAATCCGGCATTCACCTGACTGGTAGACTCGCAGACAACTATGGGTCTTTGAATAACATCCACACCGCGAGCAACCTCACCTCTGGAATCAATCACGGTAACTCAAGTCCTATATACTTACCTTGCGGAATATTTTGACTGAATAATACCGTTGGTGAAGGCGCGGTCAATCAGTGCTCACCGAGTGAACGACCTCGTGTGCTTTCTCAAACCACAGGGGCTGGTCAGGTGCGCGTGGAATTCATCCAAGTTCTTCACCTGCTATATTAAATACTCGAGCAGATCGAAGCAGGGGAAGATGGGGCTATACCAAGGTCGAGCAGGGTTCATTTTGGTTTCTTTTCACTCCTCGCCCTTCTTCGGACTAGCTTTCCTCTCCTGATATCGTCGAAAGAATATAAGGATCCAGCTGCCGCCACTCCATCACTTAGTGAACCTATGCAAGTTCGCCCACAGAGAGATGATACCGCGTCGGTAAGCGTGCCCGACTGGCTACCGTCTTTGGATTTCACTCGTCTGCAGGCTGCATCAACAAGCACTGACATCCAGGCAGCGGGGTCCTCAACGATTGGCTTATCAGTCAAGGACGAGGGGGTGGCAAGTTTCGACGAATTTTTCTCATCATAGTCCACTTACGCTCAGTTCGTAGATCTCGATGGAAGAGACGCTCGAACCCCTGTCACCGGTTTCGCAACCTCCGCCGGGCCTAGCAATGCACGAAGTCTATGTTCGGAGCATGCTGTGTCAAGGGCAAGGACTGGCGTGTTGGGAACCGAGATCGTACGAGCCGGAAACCCAGCCTGAGGGAGTGATCCCAGGAGACGTTGGAACGTATACAACAGATGATGGTTTTCAAAAGATATTTAACCTATGGGACGATATGGATGCCATCCGACGTATCTCACAAACGCTGCTCTCCGACAGTGGTCCGCATGGTTTGGGCAGGAGTATCAAGCGTATGCCTGACAAGCTGGATAAAGGTCGAATATTCGCATGCGGGGCATCAGTGTAACGTTCTCTAGCCTCATTTCGGTCTATTTCGAGCCTGACGCCGCCTCCAGATCTGTCATAGATTCTCTGTACGAATTTCACTGCTCAGGAACATTCGGCGCTATCCTCGCGGTGACCTCTCCTGCGAGTAAAGAAATGGCACGCGATAATTCGGCGGTGCACGAGTACCTCGTACAACACGCGGAAGCTATCTACAGACATGCTTTGAGCCAGGCAGTCGGACGGGTCGGGTCACTTTACGTTATAACCTCTTGCATTAAAGCTGAGAGCTGGGCCATTGCAGCGTATAACGGCCAGATGGCCCAGGGTCACGATGTCCTCCAGTTGGCACCAAGATCCAGTGATGCTTCCGTGTACGGATGGACTCGCCAAGGCTCATCGTGCTCTGCCCATTCCGGGAGGAGTAGCCGAGGTGTGAAGGATCAGTCCTTGTTTCTTCAAGGGTTCAAACTGGCGCCCTCTGCCCATCTGCGGTCGAAGATAGAAGACGAAGATGCCGGACCCCCGGATTCCAGTCCGCCTGGTCCGACGGACGGTTCCACGCATCCGGAGGATGGATATGGCCACTCGTCCCGTCCCCCTGACCGAGGCTTTCCTCCTGACAAAAGGGACGAAGGACCAAGTAGTGGGGGCGCCCCAGAGGGCAACGGTCAATCAGGGCGACAGCAGGCTGCTGCTTTCCCTCTATCACCAGGTTGGACTTGGTGTCTTTCAGTAGCCCAATAATGAAGATTAACACCTCTTAGTAAGCATGGACAATGACATTTGCTGTACCCCATTTCCTGAAGCTGCTGACACAGTGAGTAGCTAGCCTATGCGAATTGGTGGGTTTACGACGCTGACACTCACCCTCAAGCTGTGCCATCCAAGCGATGTGATCAATGCCTATTTATTGCAGAGTGTGAGTTCGCGTTTGGCATGCCTGCCTTCCTTACTCACTCTAAGTTCTGTTTCCACCCTTTCAGACGGGCTGCGATATCGCCATCACACACGATGACTGCTGGCGTTTTCTATTCAAATCTCATAGCACATTACCCATATCAGGTACGATTCGTTGCTCGCTGTGGACATATCCAAGCAACTAGACGGTGTCTGACGTGGGTCGTTTCGAACAGATATTGACTCGGATGGGGTAGAGGACTTGCGTACCCCAGTGGAAGACTCGGGGCATCGCGCCATTTTCATTCAGAACGGTGAGTGATAGAACTTGTTACTACGCGCACAGCAAATGTTGGTACTGACAGCGATTACGAAATGAAGGTGTGGCATGCATCTCCCCCAATGTGTACTATCACCAACTGCCGACACTGCATCGTCAACCGCAAAACGCACAAGAAAGTGCTGCACAATCGTCAACATCGTCGGCAGACGCAGGCATTAGCCATCCCTTAGTAGTAGACGACGATTCGGAATTGAGGCCGAGCGACCTCGCCTTTCATTCGCGAAGTCCTACAGCAGGGCAACAGTTCTACAATCTATGGGACGTGCGTTCGGGCATCCGAGCGGATGGTGCCCCTGAGGCTCCGCCTGAAGGATCTTCCCTCGAGCACGTCTGGGACGCCATCCGTCAACAAAAAGAGCGAAGGATGGCGAAAGTGAGATCCAAGGTTCCGGCACTCACAAAGTCGCCGGGGAAGGGTACGGCAGAGCTCCCAATGATGCCGCAGTTGAGGGCGATGCAGGAGCCACGCACTGCTCAGTTACTGGGTACGGAAGAGCACTCAAAGTCCTCGAAGACTCTCGTCGAAAGGGAGACGATCTGGACCCTGAAGAAGCCTAAGTCTATATGCAACATGCGAGAGTCAACAGACGGTGGCTCAATAGTCGCGACCTTTGAATTCCCGGTGGAAGTGGCGAAATCTGATATTCATGTCAATTTCCAACGCAACAGACTCGAGTTGACTTGGGAAGTCACCGAGGAGGAACAATGGATGGAGGATGATATTCTTCACCGAGAAAAGACTGTGAAGAAGTGGCATAGAACAATACCATTACCAGATGGAACCAAGTTCGAGGAAATTCATGCGCAAAAGACGAAGCGAGGACTTGTTTTGAGGTACCCTAACATGCGTACCTATCGAGTAGAACCACGCCCTAAAACAGGGGAGGCCTAAGCTGATAGTTTATACCCCCGGGCGGAATCCTTCAAAATGAAAACTATCTTGCTGGACTCAGAGGGACGAAGGGGGTTGTGTATATCGATATGTACAGTAGGAAGCATTTAGTATCGCTGGCAACCCCCGTGCAGTGGAGCCTGAGAAGTTGTGAGAACGTCCTGCTTATGGCCTTCTTGAACTAGTCGTTACAGTAGAATAAAGCATTCAAGTGCTACATTTTGCAACATAACTTTCAAGTTCTACGGTACTACTTATATTATCCCAATTCGGTTGATACTGGCCAATTGTCCAAGGAATTTCAGTTAGTGAGGCGGGAGTCGGCCTGCCAGTGGTCCCGCTTGATGCGACGCCGAGTCCTCCCTTTGCTTTTGCTGAGTCAGCCAGTGGTTAGAGTTGAAGTTGATCGCTGTGTAGGGGCCTTCATTGACACTGACACTCTCGCGCTGCTATGACTCGCCGACCACTATCAGGGAATGCCCTTGATTCTGCCCAATTGCTTTACTCAGTGCCCGAGGATCGATGTCGCGAGTAGAAATTCCAAGGTCTGGGTCCCAACTACCTTTTCCGAACGCCCATTGGAAACCCATAACCGGATTGTACATAAACGTGCGAGTGGCGAGCACGCTTTATCCCCCCTTCTCTATCTTTACAATGCTGGTCCCGCTTCTGTGCTCCTTCTTTGGCTTTCCCTCCATCGTTCACGCACTGCCGCAAGTCAAGCTGTTCTCAACGATTGTCTCTGGGCAAGATGTCTCCAATGTGGTCGAATTCTTCGGAGGTGGGTTGGATCCATTCTCGTTCCTCCGTATCGTCCTGACTGAGAGACCAGGGATTCCATATGCTGAGCCTCCGCTTGGGCAGTTGAGGTTCCGCAAACCAATTCTCAAGAGTCACCTGGTGTCGCCTTCGTTCAATGCGAGCTCCTACGGAAAGGCGTGCCCCCAGAACGTAGCTCATTTCATGCGTGAAGAAACGCATTTCGCTCATATATGCCAAGATGGCAGATGCTGCAAGCTTCTCGGAAGATTGCTTGACTGTGAACGTCTACCGCCCAGCAGGGCTATCATTCACAGCCAAGCTGCCTGTCGTAAGCACTGTTTACGTGGAACAGTAGCGTCACCTCATACCCCTACGCCTACGCTTTAGCTGTTCTGGACGTAAGCGAAATCCATACAATCGTGGTAGAAACCTCACACTGACTTGGATGACCACCCCAGGCACGGTGGTGGTTATGTCATTGGATCCTCGAGGGAATTTGACGCCTCTGGTATTGTTGAGCGCAGTATTGCAAGGGTACGTACATTGCGATGAGCGGCGCTCTTCGCACTGAACCCGCCACAGGGAACGCCGATAATCTACGTGAACTTCAATTACCGACTGGGACCCCTTGGCTTTCCTCTGGGAAAAGAAGGTGCTTAACCTGCAGCTCTACCAGCCAGGCCTCGTCAGTTTACTATGAACTCGTAGCTGATGACAACAGAGTATTGAACTTGGCACTCCACGACCAGATCGCTGCCCTCGAATGGGTACAATCGAACATCCACTTCTTTGGTGGCGACCCGAAGAAAGTCTGTCAACCGCATATCCGAAATGCCAAATGGTGTGTTAAACATTGCTTGGCAGGTCACTGTTTTTGGCGAGAGTGCCGGGGCCATGATGATAGGGGTGCAATCTTTGAATTCGCACTTCAGCCGATTAGCAAGGGGAGCCGTACGTTCATTTCCCATCTCACATCGACGCGTCTGCAACGACGATATTCTAGATCTTCGAATCAGGGTCAGCGAATAGCCTCCCGGCTTTCCCAGCAGCACGAGACGAACTCGTCTGGAAAGATTATGTGGATAAGGTGCCATCATGCGCAAGCCTAGCCTCCTCAGGAAGGACTCTTGCATGCCTTAGGAATGCCGCCACGGACGAAATAAGCAGTGCGGTACTGCAGAGCACATCGTTGGAGGCGTTCCCTTGGGCCCCGACGTTGGATGCAGGGAAGGGCAGTCTCTACGTTGACTATCCGTCGCGGCTTTACGCCCAGGGTCGGTTCGCTCGAATGCCGTTTATCGCAGGAAATAATCTGGACGAAGGTGGGATCAAGGTTCCTACCAACATGTGAGTAGCTCTGATAAGCGCCGTTCGCAGGGACATATTTCTCTATTCAACAGCCCGCATTAACTGAGAAAGCAATGAAGAAGCTCATCGTCAGTCAGCACTTGCCCCCGACGGTCTCCCTGCAAGCCTTGCAGAATACAATCGATGACCTTTTGGAGCTATATCCTGACAACCCTTCCATTGGATCCCCCTACGGCACTGGAGACGAACTATTTGGCTTACCTCGATCATTCAAGAGATACGCTTCACTGAGTGAGTAAAGCATTCTCGTACATCCTTGATATTGTTTCGGCTGATCACCGTCCTCATTGTTCAGTCGGCGATTTAGTCTACGTTGGAACTCGTCGTCAATGGTCTCGGTCCGCGACTAACGTCGGCGTGAGGTCGTATGCGTATCACTTCACTCAACCACAAGGCTCCTTGCAGCCTCAGTTTGGAGGTGAGTCAATAACATCTTTTCATATTCGACCTTCTTAGCGATTGGGTGCTCCTATCCCAGTTGCCCATGCGTCAGAGGTTCCATGCGTCTATGGGCAAGTTGCACCCAACGACATCTCGGGGCAGAGACTGAGCACTGTGATGTTGGATTACTGGATTTCATTCACCGTCTCACTCGATCCGAATGACGGTAAGGGGTTGAACAGTACGCCCTCTCATCTCCGATAGCGCGACACCTGGCCTCACACAGATTGCTAGGACCTACTTGGCCTCCATATTCGAAACACGACAAGGTGAGCCCTTTTCGCATCGCATTTGCGGGACTGTTAGTGACCTCAGTACTGCGACAAGTCGATCATGCAATTGCAAGGTGGAAACATCACTGTTGTCAGAGACGGCTTCAGGGAGAGGCAGATTGACTTCCTTATTGAAAATGCTCTTGTCCTCCGGAGGTGATCGCTGCTCGGGTTGAAGCGCTCGCCCGTGAATCGGGTACGTAAAGTCCGGGGATCGTAACTCGGTAAAGCAGCTGACAGGATAGCTCTTCAGGCCCTATTGTGTCACTCATCTTCGGTCCTCAGAATGAACTCAATGAGAACTTGCTGGAGTCGTTGACTGTAAGGGCCATCGTGACCTCGCATATAATTAACCCGACCCGCCCCCGTCGCCCGGTGGGAACGTTCTCGTGACGGTATTAAATAACGGATAAATGCTGCTCTCGACTTTCCCTTCCCGCGGCTTCTCGACCGAGCATGGGATTGGCAAGAAGCTAGTCGCCTCGCTCAAACCTTATAAGAACCTCTATCGGTATGCGAGCAATGTTCAGGTCGCTCCAAGATGTTGAAGCTCCTTTTCATCTTTTCTTCCTGGCTGTTCCTCAACGTCCACGCGCTTCCGGAGGTGAAACTTGGCAAGACCACCGTTACTGGACGAGTGGTCTCTGATACGGTTGAATTCTTTGGAGGTTGGATTTTCATCCCGGAAGCTGTGGTCCACTAAATAATCCTTGGTAGGCATTCCCTTCGCTGAACCACCTCTCGGACATCTCAGGCTCCAGAAACCCGTTCTGAAGACTCGCCTGGACGTGCAGGCTTTAAACGCGAGCTTCTACGGTAAATCGTGCGTTCAGCCAGTACGTCTCCGTCTCCCCAGTGCTTACAACGCGGCTAGCGTGGAGAAGATGGCAGACCCAACGACTTTATCCGAAGATTGCTTGACGATCAACATCTACCGCCCTGCGAACGTCGGTACCTCGAAAAAGAAGCTGCCCGTGGTAAGCCCTGCCATTATTCACACATGCGGTTCGGGTCTCCTGAATTGTCCTCTTGAAAGCTGTTCTGGACGTATGGCGGGGCCTTCATCATTGGCTCGTCGAATATGTACGATGCCACTAACCTCGTCGCTCGCAGTATCGCAAGGGTAAGTGCTGAGAACTTCTAATCCAGGAGAGCGGGCTAACGGAGTATACCAGGGCACGCCGATTGTCTATGTCAACTTCAATTATCGTCTCGGGCCTTTGGGATTTCCGCAGGGCCAAGAAGGTATGGCTCCTTTCAAACCACCTCGACTACCCCAGGAACTGAAATGGGCTAAACACTTAAAGCCGATGATCAAAGAGCGCTGAACTTGGCGCTCCACGACCAGATCGCAGCCCTGAAATGGGTGCAGGCAAACATCCACCTTTTCGGTGGAGATAAGGAGAAGGTCTGCCTGTCGATTTGTCTAGTTCGATGGTTCTTTTCTCAAGAACCTTTCCGCCCAGGTCACTATGTTTGGCGAGAGTGCCGGTGGCATGACGACCGGGGTCCAGTTTCTCAACCCTGAACTTGAGAAATTGGCACGAGGAGCAGTATGTAGCCGTTCTGTTTATCCTTGGTCTTCCTTGACTCTCGGCACTAGATTTTCGAATCTGGTTCAGCGAACGGTCCTTCAACGTATCTGGCAGCCCGCAATGAACCCGTCTGGCAAAGCTTTGTAGGAAGTGTCGCATCTTGTGCCGATATTGCAAAGTCAGGCGAGACGTTTGCCTGCCTCAGAAATGCTACAACAGAGGAGATCATCGCTGCGGTGCGGGGAAGCACATCGTTGGCGGCGCTTCCCTGGGCTCCGACTCTCGACAAGGGGAAGGGGAGCTTACTCCCTGACTACCCTTCCCGGCTTTACGCCAAAGGAAGGTTCGCCAAGCTCCCATTCATTGCCGGGAACAACCTCGACGAAGGTATGTCCATTATGCTACGCTTCAGTCCTACTCCTCACAGAATGGAAATCGGCAGGAACACTGTTTGCATCACGACAAGACAGATCCGATGCAGACTTCAAAGCGCAGATTGTTGCGCAACATTCGCCTCCGACCACCTCGCAAGAAGAGCTAGAGCGAGTAGCTGACAAGATTCTGGAGCTCTACCCTGACAACCCTACTGTTGGCTCACCGTATGGGACAGGAGACGAACTCTTTGGCATGCCCCGCTCGGCCAAGCGGGAAGCTTCGATTAGTGCGTCAATTTCTGCGTGTTTTGGGCTTTTCTTGAGCCAGGATGCTGACCCCGTTCATATCAGTGGGTGATATGACATTCGTGGCGGCCCGCCGTCAATGGAATCAAGTCGCAGCGCGATTTGGTGTCAAGGCATACGGGTATCACTTCACGCACCCGCAAGGTACACCTCAAGTCGGAGGTCAGTATCTTCAATCGCCTTGTGAAACCGTACCGACCTGTGACCTGCATATTCAGTGACCCATGCTTCGGAAATAAATTACGTCTACGGTCAGGTCTCGCCATCCGATGCTGCAGGACAGAGTCTCAGCTCCATGATCATGGACTACTGGATTTCGTTCACAGTCTCCCTTACTCCGAACGACGGAAAGGGTGTTGAACGTGAGTAACCTTCAGCGCGGTTCCGGCTGGGTTACCGATCTGACTCTTTTCTGAAGGGCCCATCTGGCCGCGGTATACGGAAGAAAATCAGGTGGGTCGACACAACATATGAAACAAAGTAGTGCGATATTTATACATCTTCAAGGTGTTACTGCAGTTGCAAGGAGGAAACACAACAGCTGTCAAAGATGACTTCAGGAAGGAGCCAATCGCCTTCCTTATCAAGAATGCGTATACCTTGCGGCGATGATCTCAGTTCCAAGTATACGATGCGAGGCTAATTCGAGATAGGCTATAGCCATTGCCGATATTCTAGGAGAATGAACGACCTGTGTCGAGATGTCCGAGTCGGAGTTACCCTGAAGCAGATTCCGGAATACAAGCATGATGATCGGTTGGTACTTTCGCGTGAACCATAAAACGGAGTGTTGTTGAGAACGCTAAGGTACCGCTAGTAGAGACCAAGTAGAGACCCGGAGTCAAGGACAAATTCAGAGCTGGGCTCGCTATGGTTCCTCCGAAGCCTACACCGTACGTACCTCTCTTCGCACTGGCTATTCTGAGCGATAGTGCTGTTGAGGACCGAGTGGTGTTTGATGGTTGTGAGGTTTCGCGTGACTCCCCCGCTTGATGTAATTGTGGTCGGTACCGACTCCCACGGTCGTAACGCGACTATAAGATAGCAGGTCCCCCCAGCTTGGATTGCCGAGCTCCAGTTCGACACGATGAGCAACGTCCTCCGGATTTACGCGCTCCTTTCCTTGCTGTTCATCTCGCAAGCACACTCCACGCCCCAGGTTGAACTAGGACAGACCACACTTTTTGGACGCGACATCTCGGAAAAGGTCCCATTCTTCGGAGTACTTTCCTCCTTAAGGTCTTCATCCGCTAACTAATGCCTAATTCGAACAGTATCTTCTGAGGGCAGAGCACATCGGACTGCACGTCGCCGGGAAGCCTCAATATTACATCTCCTGTGCCCAGATTCGCATCACTGGTGGAGGAAATGGTAGTCCCAACTTTGTGTCGATTCCGGGATACGTGAGTGCGAGTGACCCTGGGCTGAGCGTTAACATTTACAACCCCGTCCCGACGTCCTACACGGTAAGCTCGCTCTACAGATTTCCTGGATGGAAAGGAGGGTCGCTGATGGAGCATCTTCACTAGGTTCCTGGACCTCGTCCGTGGAGAGGATGAAGATCATGCGAGGCTGTACAACTCTCGCTCCCTTGACACCCGTGTATCCTCATACAGCCTTGATTTCCCGGCACTTTGTACAATGAGATCATTCATTCTGAAGTCGTCATCCTCGGCCTTCATCGGACGCTCGAACAGTCAGCCTTGAAAGCGTATATGGGTAAGATGAACCAACCCATGGACTCGGAACTATAATGAGCGCCCCGCGGAAATCGTATGACGGGTCATATACTTAGAATTGCGTTCACTGAGACCACCGCACATCCTCCGTCGTCGTTCTAATCTTAGAACTCCCAAGGAGAGAAACAAGAATAGGTTGGTTCATTAGTGGAATACACGTAACGCTTACATCTGCTCTTCCCTCTTCGCATTTTCACCCTCTCCAAACAGCCGGTCCAGGAACCTTGTACGAAGTGGGAACGGGGTTGTAGATGTTCACCGTCAATCCAGGATCTATGTTCAATCATCCATGAGTACCTCGACATGTTTATTCTTAGAGAGAAAGGGACAACTATAGACGTACCGCTCTTTGAGACGTATCCGGGAATGGATACTTTAGGAGGGTTACCGCTACCGCCTCCTGTAACCTTGATTTGGGCACAGGAGATGTAAAATTGGGGGGCCCCGGCGACGTGGAGACCGATCTGTTCGATACGGAGGAGGTACTGCGGTACGAAGACAGCGTTAGATAGAGTGGACGAAGGAGGAATGGAAGGGTGAACGTACGTCGCCAGGAGGAGTGTTGGAAGGGATGGAAGTCGAGAGCTCGCTCTTTCCTTCCGTAGTGAACTTGAACGGGTTGAACGTCGCACCGAACTCAGCAATCTACGCACCGCCGTCCATCAGTCAATTTCTTCCAAGTCCACTACGATGATGGATCTCACCTTGAACCAATTCGCACCACTCCCATCCCACGTCGCAGCCGTCTGCCCACTCGGGACTTTACCCAAATAGAACGCAGCAGGACCTTGGTGGTACAGTGTGTTATCGAGCTTGAACCCGACAGTCGAGCCAGCTGCGACAGAGACGGTCTCGCTCCCAGCTCCGCGGTTGATGTTGCATCGGATGTTGGGCGAGTTGACATCTTCGACAGGGCTGTTGTTTACGGGCTGGCGGACAGCGGCGGTGGAGGAGGCTCCGCCTGCTACGAGGGTTGTCCAGATGTCTATTTTGATATGAAGCAGGTTAGAGAAGATACGAAGAGGCAATGCACGAGGAAGACGTACAATGCGCAGAGGCAGCTTGGGTAGCAGCAGCTACGACAGCGAGCGATGCGAGGAACTTCATTTTTCAAGAGACTCTCGTGAAGATGTTGAGCACAGAGGGTAACCGCCGAAATCCCCAATCTTTTTATACTGTCAGTCCTTGAGAGCCTCGGAAAAGCCTTGGAATATAGAGCATATCCCCTCCACCCTCATGCACCTCCGGGGAATCTGAGACTGGACCCGACAGCTGGTACAAGTGCGCGTCGCAGTCAACAGGTGACGCGATTTTACGCTCCCGAAGTGGCCAATGCGCTTGGATGGTCCGGCGGCCATTAATTCTTCTTGGCTTCTTCGCAACGCTGTGAGAATGCTTGGGAAGTGTGGGGACGGAATATGATCTGGTACGGTGCCGAGGAATACGGTCTTTCCAGAGCATTCTGTGTCAAAAACTCGACGTACGGCGACTGCGTGCATGATGTCGTATAGAGCATGCATATAGCCTTTGCTTCTTCCCCACCAGAGAAATATCTGCTAGACGAGGAAAAACATAGACGAGATTGATCCAGGATCCCGTCTCTGCTAGCAGACCAGGGTCAACAGGCACTTGGGTTGCAACAATCGAAACCGTATGACGCCACACCCCGCAGAAAAAGACGCCTCGAAATTCATTGGGATGTCATACAGGAACAGCCGTTGCACAAGACGCAACGGGAAAGAACCACGCTAAGGTGGCAACGGTTTATCCGAAGAAATGTCAAGAAGTGAGATGTGTGAAGTCAATAGTCAGTGACCGCATAAGAATAGCGTAGACAATATAAAGCACTGACCTATTCTAATGTGCCACGCAAGCACGCCTTCTGCACCCAGCGCATTTGTTCTAGAGAAAACCAGTAGACCCAAGCCTTCGTTTGAGGGTTTGCATTATTGGCATTCGCCGAGGAATGGGCGAACCACCGCAGCCGAGAGCGCCTAGCCAAATTCCAAGAGACATCCATGAGGAGAGGTTTGAGTCTCTAAGAAACCCAAAGAACCTCGATAACGAGTAGACGTCGCTGAATCAAACAGGTGCTGTAGCCGACCGCTCGTAAGTATCGTCATGCCGGACGATTATTTCTGGAAGAATGAGAGAACACAAGAGAGTTCACGTATAGCTTGCCATACTCAAAGATCCAGAAACCCTAGAACGGCCCAAGCGATGGTCAGGAGCTGCACAGAGAATTGTCAGTCAAGTCCAAGTTCAACTTGAACTTGCAAGACGGAAACTCTGGACGATGGCTGTGTGGGAATCCCCTTCCTTTTCTTACCGCCTTCGTGGAAGGTCACGGTCACTGCGTTGCCGGCTTGGGCGCTTAACAACTTGAACCTGACCAATACGACCACCACGGTTGGCAGAGACAAAAGAAGTTGGTATGTATACGACATTGACCTACACCCCAAACACCAGAGGCCCTCTTTGGAGCAATCAGCCTGAGGGGTGACCGTCCTACCCCGCCTTGGCGTGCAGGCAGCGCCCGATGACAAGGCACGTTCTGTTGGCACTAGCCGATTATAGAACAGTGCTTACACACACGGTAGAGTAAATGGAACATCTCGTACACCGAGGTCGGTCTCCTCTCCAATTCGAGATCTGTCAAGGCTCCTAACGGTACCCTACACTAGATTAAGGCTTGGAGCGACGCCCTGATATCAGCGTCTTCGTCGCCTACATACCATGGCTTATCTCAAAACCGCTGCTTTTCTCTTGCTCGCCGCATGTGCGACTCAAGCAACTGCATTGGCGAGCCGGCATGCAACGCCAGTGTTGTACGGGGAGTGCATCGAGTCCACCATCCCAGTCAGCATTACCGCGAACAACAGCGTCCTGAAGATAGACCCGCCCGCGAACCAGACTGTCCTGACTGACTTTGTCGTTCGATGGACTAGCGAGACCTCCAACATCACACGGGAGGTCACTCAAGGGACGTTCATCAACAAGGCTACCTACAACATCTTCACTGTCCTGTGTCTTCCTACCAAGGCAGACGCTCAGACGACCGTGGAATTGGCGGTTCATGGGTAGGTTCAATGCTGTATATATCCTCTAGGACAAAGGCTGATACACACCCCTACCCCTAGTCTTGGCTTCGATCACACCTACTGGAACCTTGGCGGTTCTGGCTCTCAGTACAACTACGTCGAAGCGGCCCTCAAAGCTGGACATGCCATCCTGATCTATGACAGGTTGGGTATTGGGAAGTCGCAGAAGCCCGACGGCATCAAGGAGATTCAGATCGCCACCGAAATTGAGATTGCCGCTGAACTTGGGAAGTACCTGCAAGGGAACCCGCAAGGACAGTCGTTCAAGCGATTCATTGGAGTTGGGCACTCGTACGGGAGGTGCGTTCCCTGCGTACTCTTTGCATTCGTCATGTCTGACCGACCACGGTAGCGCGACCCTTGTAAACGTGGCAAGCCTCCATGGAAATCTGTTCAACGCTACTGTCTTGACCGGCTTTACATCTCACGAATCGGTCCTGAAAGCTTTGGCCACTTTCACGTGGACCATCGCATCTCAAAATAATCCCAAGCGCTTCGGTACGTCTCCCGCAGTTCTCGAAAGTAGCCATGCTTAACATAATCTGTCCACATGGCTTTGCTAGGATCGCTTGGGTCGGAATACATCGTTTCGAATAACGTTATCAATGTGCAGCAGAACTTCTTCACGTTCCCTAACTTCGACCCAGGTACGCCAGCTGCATGGACCCCGGGATTTGAGGACGGTGCTGACGTGCTTCCTGGTAGCCATCCTCCAGTCTTCCGAGGATAACAAATGGACCGCGACCCTTGGAGAACTCTTGACGCAGCACGCTCCTATTGCCCCTCAGTATACCAACCCTCTCTTAGTCGTCACTGGAGACAAGGACTAGTGAGTAATCGCACTGACTCGCATATTCCTGTTGCTCAACGTTGCACCATGTAGCATTTTCTGTGGTGGTAACTGCTTCCAGAAAGTCAACGGTACCGATCTGGTCGCCGGTACCAAGGAACTGTTCCCCGCCGTGACGAATTTCGCGACATATATCCCCGCCATGACCGGCCATGGCGTAAACGCCCACTTCAGCGCCCCTAAGACGTATGCTCAGATCCAAAAATGGCTCGCAGGCTTGCCTTGAATGGCGGAGTCGGGCCGACTGGGCGGGTTGTTGTCTTTGCTGTTCCCCAGCCAAGTTCACCAAGGTGGCAAGGTCATATACTGCTCTTCCATCATTGAGTAATGCATCAATGGCATGGTTTTGTCAAAGTTCTGTATTCAACCTGTCTAAGTTCAGCACAGTAATCATCGCAGCAAACTCTAACACTAGGAACTCGGAATCTAAAATTGTCCATCATGCATTGAAATCAATCTATGGAAGAAGGTAGGGACTCCAGACAACAGCGGATCTGAAGCAACGTTGACCGACGGTCAAATCTCGCTGCTCCGCACCCTGGAGTCGGACACCGGGCCTCCCAGCAAACATCCGCCTCCATCCACGACTTCCCTCCCTCCACCAAGGCCAATATCTCATCACCGGATGAAATCCTGTTCAGTTCAGCGCTTAACGCCGTTTTGAAGTTATGCCACGCGTTATCTTGTGGATGCGCCGTACAGCAATTGTCGCAGAAGAACAACGACCTGTACAAGGAAAATGGGCGATAGTCGCGGGTCAGATTCGAACGCCATTCTATTAACAGGCACACCACGGTGAACCAAGGGGCGATTGAAGGGACACTCACGAATTGCCGCCGGGAAACCGCGCTGGGCTGTCTAGCAATCGCCGAAACAGAGCGCTCCGTTTTCGTCTGAGGTCCACAAGGGAATCTGCGGCCCTCCGAGGCATCTGTTGGACGATAACGGCATGCTCGGGCGCTTGGANGTCAATGGATAGTGTGTGTTTTGATGCCAGGCGCGCTGCGTCTGTCCAGTCGAAGTGGTAGGCCAAGGCGAAGAATCGGAGGGGTTGGGTACTGGGGACTTCGCTCGAGATGAGCTGGTCGCGGATGTCGCATAGGAGTTGTTCACATTCCCATTTCTCGGCCAGTTCGAGGACTGGGTATGCATCTTCTATTTTTGTCCACCGGATTGAACCTCCGTCCAAGAGATGAAGGGTTTGGGCTAGCGTGGTATCGTGCTCGTATATTTCTATCGGAAACCCGCAGTCGATTTGGTTTGGGTGGCGTTGACAGCGCTGGGGAGGGGGTAGTGTGAGCATGGTGTTGAAAAAGCCGGAACCTCGTCGGAGGTGGTCAGGGTCGATGCGGTAGAGGGTGCCTTCAAGAGAGCGCAAAGTGAGAAGCGAACATGGCGGCGGTCTGCGAAGCGAAGGGGGGGTAACAGAATTGCATAGTGGAGGACATTGGGGGGNGAAGAAGGCTGGTGAACTTGAGAGTCTAAGGGCCACGCGAATAGCGGCGCCGTCCGAGGCCTTTTATCCTTCGGAGACTTTGGGGACACATGTCGACACGTACATGGGTACTTATGAAAAGGGTATGTGTTCAGGGTACGGGATTCTTGATGAGACAGCCTGAGATGTCGGCATTCAGAAGGGCTNGATGGACCCTAATTACATCCAGGGCCCGATTCTGGAAATGGTCGAAAACCTTGGTAGAGATTATCCTATACAATTGCGGATCCGAAGCGCACCCTCGGTGTGNAAGAGGACCGCACCTCCGACCTATCTGACAGAACTTCCATCGTTAGAGCATTTTTGCAACTGGATATAGCAAAAACNCACCGATGCGGTGAACCAGGGATAATGACNTCGGTAATGTAGGCGCGTTGTCCTGTCAAGACATGGGAAAGGGTCCTCTGACCTTTCTCCCAACACGAGGATCGCGAACGAGCGAGAAAGGCTGNGAGTGCCCCGAGTAAGTGATAGAAATACGGGATCAAAGATCGAACAAGAGTTGACTGGTACGAATCCCTCCTCACCCAGGCAACGGGTAGGTAGAAGCATCCATTGAGAGGACGTGCCAATCCTATGTCGGTGACACAATCCCCGCCTCGAGGTGATCGTATCACGTTCTTGCCGGCAACTACGCAGAAAGTTTGCACGGTGCCCGATCAAATGACAACCACAGCTAGGAAGTCGGTGCGTGTCTCCCAAGCTTTGGGAGATACGCTTACAGCCGCTGGACTGAGTTGGATAACCNCGGGCGTAGGGTCGAAGCGTTATGANCACGAGACACGAGGTTAACCAGTGGAAGAAGCCGCCCTCGATCAGCACCGTCTCCTTGGTACTGCCTTGAGATGAACGCCGCAAACATGCAGTTGCAAAGATCAGTGGGTATCGGGTAGATAAGCATACACTTTGCTTGACCCTGATAGCTCGTGTTTACACCCGCATCCCGAAGCGCCTTTTCTCGGTCTTCCCCACACTTCGCGGACAAAGGCTAAACCTTGAAGAAAAAGGTCAATACGCACATGGGCTGGTAGCACGAAACAACGNACCCNGGCCTGCCAACTACTGGACGTTGTTTTTCTCAGCCCACGGGTCCCAGGTGGGGTCGGTATGGCGCTCGTACTCCATGAAGTCCGCAAGAAGTGATGCAACTTCACTCCCATANACCGCTTGGATGAACGCGAAGATTGCNTCTATCCCCGCACTAACCCCCGACGCTGTCCAGACATTTCCATCAACGACCCATCTAGCTTTGCCAACCCACTCAACCTGGGGCCTCATTGCNGAGATTCTGGAAAACGCCTTCTTGTTCGTAGTCGCGCGTTTCCCATCGATAACCCCGGTCCGAGCGACTACGCCTGAGCCAGTGCAGATGGTGAAGATGTACTGAAGCTNCGGGTACACTCGAGTAATGTACGAAAGAGCTGAATCGAGGTCGTTGGGAGGTCGGTTGCCGACACCGCCTGGTACGATCAGGACATCGACTTTAGGGGCATTCTCGAAGGNGTGGGTTGGGACGATGCTTTGAGAGAAGGAAGACCCGGGGTGTTCCAGTCCTTGAGGAGACTTCGTCGATACGGGATCCAAAGTGTGTGATAGGATGTAGAGTTTAATCGGATAGATGAATGATAGGCAATTGAGCNCGTCGATGGGACCAAAGACGTCCAAAGCTTGGAACCCGGGATAGAGAACGAGGCCGAAGGACAANGGAACCTGGTCTGTTGGGGTCGCTGATGCTGGTAGCTGAAGCACAGACATGATGACAGTCGGGGATCGATCTGGCGACTNNGCTTAGGAAGAAGATCGCAGCTTTAAAGACCCTCCAGGTCGACGAGTCATNTGGCCATGTTGCGGTATGCCGACAAGCCCGATCGTTCTGGCTTGGCTGATCCNTCGTACAGGCCCCGACGCGCCCGGCGCTTATACGGGCAAGTTCCCACCCCAATGTAGTCGANTATGACATCAATGGTGAACCCACTGGCCGCCCTCGGTGTCTGGAGAAGCAAGGGTTAGTGGTACAGTACAAGAACCTCATGAAATTCGTGATGAGTACCCACTTTACTCCTTGCCTTACGCTATGCCAAAGNGAGAGAAGAGAGCACAGANCCGTCGACTCAACGTCCTCCTCAGCAATGGCCGCTTTCCGGTCACTCTGGATCTTGCAAGACAGTTAAACTCGGCCGGGCATCGGGTGTTCGTAGTCGGTGCGCAGTGGTTCTGTAGTTTGATTCAGTAAGTTTCTGATGTGAGACGGATAGATACGATGCATTACCATGTCTGCAAATTCTCGAGGGCTGTGAAGCGGTCTTACCAGGTGCCCGTCCCGCGCGACGATGCCAAAGGTTACGTTGACGGGGTCATGCGGGCCATCCGGGAATGCAAGATCGACCTTCTCATCCCCATGCACGAGGAAATCTTCTACCTCGCCGAAGCAGCCCAGACGAATCCAGAACTTCGTAGCAGACTCCTCGCTCCCCCCTTCCACACTTTGATTATGCTACACAACAAGTGGGAGTTCTCCAAGTTCCTTACAACGAATTCGCTGGGCGTTCCGAGGTCGTCGCTGTGCAAGACTTATGACGANGTGTTGGCGTTGGATAAGGATGTTGAGTGGGCGGTGAAGCCNGTATANGGTCGCGCGAGNACGAGNGTCTTCCACCTGGAGCCGGGAAAGCCGCTTCCATCAGCGGAGGAGATGGANATNTCGGANGCCAACCACTATATTGCCCAGGAGTGGANNAAGGGACAGAGGTTCTGCACGTACTCCGTGNTATGGAACGGGAAGGTTTCGGCNCTTTCTGTATACCCTGTNAAGGAGACNATCGANGGTGAGTGCAGTTGATNAGGCGTGAATGCTGTGAGAGGNACTGACCGACTCGATACAAGGNTCTTCTTGCGTTTACTTCGAGTCCNTCAANAACCCCAAGATCANCNANTACATGGATAAGCTTGCCGCGCTGC
This sequence comes from Coprinellus aureogranulatus, assembly GCA_027627275.1. Lineage (NCBI taxonomy): Eukaryota > Fungi > Basidiomycota > Agaricomycetes > Agaricales > Psathyrellaceae > Coprinellus > Coprinellus aureogranulatus. The sequence goes on along the minus strand of JANDKE010000078.1, from coordinate 20,744 downwards.
TGCCGGGAGTATCGGGNCANNTAGCTCTAGANGTCGTGGAGACAGACAANGGAGACTTGGTTGCAATNGAATGCAATCCTCGAGCGACTTCCGGGATCCACCTCTACTCNCGGACNAAGAAGCTNGCTCGCGTNCTAACATGCCACGTTCCGGTCGATGCACCNTGGACAGAGNCNCCACCGGACCACATCGCAGCACCNACCCANGTCAANCGCAAGGTCGCACCGGGGATGCTGATGTGGAAGAGGTCNACAGCGAANGGGCAGTATAAGGCNGTCGTCATCGAGTACCTGGCCCACATGAAGCGGCTNATCTTCAGCCGNGATGTTATGTGGGCTTGGAAGGACCTGACGCCGTCGCTCATGCAACCGTTCCTGCTGACAAGTTACTANGAGATTTGTCGGGAGAAGAACCTGAAGCTNCCTACNATGTTCCAGCACGATTACATCTGGGAGCCCAAGGGCGAGCATTTGGAGCAGGTTCGAAAGATGTTTGGTCACGACGCGGANAAGNAGAATGANANGNTCATTGNCGAGAAGGGCGATTTGAAGTANCGTTTCCTTGTTGNATTTCCGCCCNGTTTNTCTTCACTTTTGGATTCTTTNTCTANGGNCATNGGACGTTCTCCTTAGANTGTACCGCGGTCACTGTATAANTGTANTTAACNCACGCACGATACCACTTNNACTGATCGNCGTACCGTCNCCANAGCGCTGCGGTTCCAGAGCCCAGGCNNGNCAGAGGTCTGCCAAGGNNCGATNGCGAGTGAAGCGCTGTATACCAAGCNAGAATCACTCGGTGCAGNGTCAAGNATGNTAGNGCAGTCGACGANGCCNTGAGNGTCCNTCATNCGTGGNNGTANTCCTGCATNTNGAACTNTAGNATNNNNTGGANGNAGCNNTNGTNGNCCAANAGGCGTCNNTCGNCGTCGTGNGCNCATTCNANANCNCTNNTGNCGCTCAGATGACNCCANGGAANTTAGCCAGGANTCNAGGAACNANGACAGAGTTGNAACATNNGTNGGCAGGTCATGGTTNAAGAGCAAGGAGGAACTGGAGGTCAATACCGCCCGTCAATNCAAATTGATGATCATTCTATATTGCNTTGATGATCATTTGTATTGAAAGGCGCCTTGTTCTGTTACCACCACCACTGCTGCCCTTGCAGGGTTGTATTCTAGTNCNTTTCTCTCAATGCCTCTCTGAGGCAGGGTCTATAACGTCTGGGACGGCATCTCTTGGACAAATTGACCACCAAACGCGCTACCCACCAATGTCATTTCACATACGACGCGGGACCAGGGACGAAGTAGAACTTCGAACCAGAGGGAGTTCTGCACCATCTATTGAGGATGAAGATTATGAAAAGCCTAGGAAACTGTGGTACCATAGGTTACCGCTGCTTGGTGAGCNTTNTNTAGATTCATTGCGGGNCATGGCTTGACCTCGTCGATTNCNNTTNNNGTCATTGTCGTGCTNATTCTTGGTCCACAACCATCCGTTCTNCGGGTGCTCATTTACCACCATTGGAAGTCGCTGCAGCAGCCNCTATGGGCCCTNNTNCACTTNGCAGCAACNTTCNCGCTCACNCTNATGACCCTNACTTCTCTCANNNTNACNGTNNCAAGAGAATCCTGGNCCTGTNNACNCGACTNNCNAGCTCTGGGNGAGGNGNNGANGAGCCTGAGGATATNGGTCTTGCCGANGCCTTGATGGGAGGAGGCGANGAAGACGAACTTCATGAAGCCAGGGAGGTGGTGNCGGAAGTGNTGGGCGCCTAAACCNGAGAGGGCNCACCACTGNTCNATGTGTGGGCGCTGTGTNATGAAGATGGGTGAGTNNCTTCNTAGNNTCNNNTTNAGCTTGAGNNNANNTNTCTGGGTGTAAAGANCANCACTGCCCTTGGCTTGGTAACAGCTGCATAGTANGTTNACNNNNANNGTNCAATTCNNGANCNCNGCTGACNATGTTCGTACGCTAGGGCCATAGAACATACCCAGCATTCGTTCANTTCCATCACCTGCGCAACCTTACTTTCAATGTACATCGCGACCGTCGCCGTNCGCGCNCTATTNTAGTTCATTCCGGAATCNTNTCNNNGTNNATNNGTNNAGTNCAATAAGCTGCCTTTCACACACTGATGGTCTCCAGGATGAAATAACGCCAATACACGAAATGGCGCTCTCAATGTACGGAATCATCATCTCTTTCGTCGTCGGNCCATTCGCCGCATACCACTACTACCTCGTTACGTGCGTTACCTCTCCCGGGCCCTCGCNTTNNCTTACCCAGCTTATGAGCTACTTTAGGACNAATCAAACGACCCTCGAACATATTACTCCTTTCATACTGCTGCGGCACCTTCCTCCACTGCCCCGAACGGGACACTCGCTATCNGACCCACCACTGGAACCTGAGCTATCGTACATGCAACGCAAGCTAGTCAAAGACGCGCACTCAAGGCTCTCTTTATATGACCAAGGCTGGAGGAGAAACTGGGCAGCTGTGTTCGGCTGGGACACGCGGTGGGGATGGGTACCAAGATTACTGTGGGGCGGTTCCTCGTACGTTGTCTTGCGCAATATGTGTGGTAATGGTTGCTGACGAACCGACATCCTCGCACCTGCAGGCCGGGGGATGGGATGCACCATCCACGAAACCCCCTAGCGGAGGAGATGTTAGCCAAGCTTGCGGCAGACTTGGTCAAAGCGGACCATGACAGGTTTAACTAGACCTTATACCATTATCGTTGGACTAACATATAGTTTGTGGAACCTAGCGTTTAGCTCGCTATCTTATTATACCCGTCGATATATCCTTATGGTGTTTCCAGCTCACCACCCGCAGTCATCGTGCCCGAACTACGTCTTTCCGTCTCTCTCCGTCCCTTCTCCAACATTGAGGCCGTCAGTAAGGATCAACCCCAAACCTTGGTTTGAAATAGGAGTTACGGATTTTCCGTTTCCACTACTAGAACGGCTACTTTCTCTCATCTCCCCCCATCTCCTCGTTCCGCCTACAGCGCATCCAGCCGGCGAACAAATTGTCTCACTGTAAAGGGACGCGAAGGTGAGTCTTCCTGCGTCGTTCAAAGCCGAAGAGCCGTGCAACGGTGATCATAGAGCATCTCCCAGGGCCCTAGGTTCCAGAATACGAAAGACCAAGCGACGTTCTCACTTCGAAGCAAGAGAACATCATCCGGCACAACCCCGGAAATTGCACCCAGCATCGGACGACAAACCCTAGGAAAACACAGCCGCAAACCCAGGTCCTTATCTTATCAGATTGCGGGTCTCCCTTTGCTCCATCCCATCTTTCACCCGAAACCCATTCCTCCGTTGCTGTTCCTCTGCCAGCGGCGCGCTTGCAGTCAGACTCAAAATAACTCTTCAGCTCCATATACTCAGCGCTTGAGAAGACGGTAGCCATGCCTATTAGTGCTGTATCATTGGAAAACGCGATCAGGAACGCCATCCCCGTTGCGCACCTGGAGATCCAGGACGAATCGGACGGGTGCGGGGACAAGTTCAATGTTTTGATCGTCAGCGAGGTACGGATTTGATGCTCCTGAGACCCGANGCGGTCATGCTTCATGTGGACCTCCTCCTAACTGAAGCTTCCTCGCCGCTTAGATTTTCGAGGGCAAGAANACCTTGCAGAGGCATCGCCTTGGTAAGCNNTTTNCTTGGCAAATGAGAAGCNCNANGCTGACNACAGCAATTGCAGTTAACGANCTCCTGAAGGANTATATTGCGCGAATACACGCGTTTTCTCAGGTGGGTNAATTCGGAATGGAAGCNTGNGATGTNTAGGCGCCTGACCGACGCTGACNNGCTTGNAGAAAACGCTCACCCCGCAGCAATACAAGGAACAGCTCGGCCAGTAGACNGTANNNNGTANGATCTGCNNGNAGCTGCCCGATAGCCCCTAGGCTTGTAGCTTGGAACGTTCCNANTCANTTAGANAGATAACTTGTGTACAATGGGGGCATATACATGAATCTATCAATGAGGCTAGAGAAGACTGCATAAGAGGCGAGGCATGAAGCGTANATGGGTGGTACAACAAAGGGCATATTGGAGGAAGGTTCGTCGAAGNGGCGTGTACGCGAGCAATCCAGTACAGNCTATAGATACAAAGGAGGATATAGTGAACAGAGCGGAGAAATCGAAGGGNCGACGTCTAAATCGAAGGCGAGAGATGAAGATGAATGCAAGAATCGTACACACAACGGGCATAANGGGTCATTGAGAACAAACAAAATNGAAAAGGCAAAGCGAAGAGAGCGCAGTAATTCATGAAAGCAAAACAGACAACGTACCGCACGAAGCGGACNANCANGNGTCGCGCAAATCCACAGGGAAGGATGTCAGAGAACAGAAGAGGATCGTCGTCGNTGAGAATCCCATTCAGAAGGACCTATACCAGCTTCCGGTNCCNANAGGAGTGGCGGCGGGTGCACCTCTCAGACTCCAAGTAGGAGGGTTGGTTCGAGTGGCGAGGGGAGTGGTACGACACATGCCGCCTTGCGGTACTGAATACCGCGGGATTGGCTGCATAGGCGGTTTGATAGGCCTTGGGAAAGGGGAGGCGAAAGCTGCNTGCCTTGGGGCTTGGGTTATGGTTTGGGCNGGGTTCGACGNACGGCCGAGCATGACNCCACCACTGAGGGTGTTGCTGACTCCTCCTTGGTAAAGGTATCTGGTCTTGTCGTTCTTGCCCTTGGCTACGANACCCTCGGGTTNAANNAGGNATACNGGTTTGCTGGGCTCGAAGGAGACAGTTGTAGGAGTAGATACAGTCGAGCGTGTGNCCTCATCGCTGAAGCACGACGAAAGGATNGAGCTGCGGGAACTTGGACGCGAGCTCTCGGATGGCTCCGGAGAGGAGAAGGGCGACAAAGGAGCTATTGCGTCGAAAGGGACGCTTGACTTGNTTGGAGCGGGCGAGGCGATGNAGGNACTGGAAATCATGGAGAAGAGTTCTTCAGCGTCCGCATCGGCGCCAGACTNNATGAGCTGCTNCCCGAATTGCAGGGNNGCGGTAGGAATGATCATACCAGGCGGAGAATANGCGACGGGAGCGTAGTTCGCGTTCCGCCCCNATTCTCGGACNGGCACTCGAGCAAGGCCAGGTGCGGCAAGCATCTCAAGAAGAGAGCGNTTCGCAGGAGTGAGTTTGGGTGCACTCCCAATTTTGACGACCTGAGCAGAAAGTCCAGGTTCAGGGGCAGGATAGCGAGCCATGACGCTGGTTCTCTCGATAATGAGGTCGAACTCTNGCTGTCCAAAGAATTGCATCCACTGGCCCCATGGGATTCNGGTGCTTTCACAGACCACGTGAACAGGGTGAGGAGGGGTTTCGGTCGTGAAGGTCATGACAAGGCGCCCGTTAGGTGCNGCATTGAAAGCAGCGGTGAGAGTCGAACGAAGTAAAGACTGTAAACGGTAGGTTGTGGAAGCATCCTGGGTCAAAGACAGTGGCCGAGTCAGGAAGTGGACCGCCTGGTTGATGCTGGAAGAGACANTTGAAGACATGNTAGGCAGATATGGCTCGTCCGGCGATGATTGAACTTTGAGAAAATGTGACAACGCTGAAACGTGGAAGANCTCTCGAAATGTGAGAAGTCTGGACCAGAAATCAGCACACAGGGAATCCCAAATTCATGAGAGCAGAAAACAAAACCTGAGAATGTGTCAAAGCGTAGCTGAAGTCGNAGCGAAAGCGTTAGAACGAACTCTAGGAGGAGGATTGGAGAGACTTGGAACCCGAAGGAACCTGTTGAGAGACTGGTAGCCCAAGACCCGCCAGTATTTAAGTCTTCGTTCCATCATGCCATGAGGCTGATGTAGGAATGGTAGCAAGACACGACATTGTGTGGCTTTCCATTGTTCAAGCGCCCAATGAAAGCTTTGGACATGGATGCTGTCAAGCAATGACGGGAACGGAATCTGTCGCGCCTCAATGGATATTTGTCCCTTGTTTGTCTTTGATTGACACCCCTGGTGTCAAACATTGAATCCAGAGTCCCGAGTCACTGGCACCTGCTTCCTCTTCCACTTACCCCTGGGGCTCAGAAGTCTGACCGTTGAGGGCTCGAGGGCAAGCACAGTAATCAAGGGTCCACCGACAACCCCTTCTTATACTCCTAGCCACGGTAGGGAATCGCTGAACAGACTTGTCAAGCCATCTTCTCGACTCCACCTCTCCGCACAAATGCGACAAGAGATGCTTCGTGGCTTCTTCAGGGACCAGGCGACACTGCATGATCGGCGGGCGTAACTCAAGCGAACCAGAGGCTTACGATAGGCTCCCTGTCCCACACGAAACGGGGTCTTGTACTGTCTCGGTGACGTGAACCTTCGAGTCCTGGCATGATCTACGGACTCTTCTTGTTATCCCTGTCCAAGGACGTGAACTGCTTATGGCGCCTCGAGTGCAGCTTCAGAGAGTAACCCTTCCTGCTGAATCCCTCTCTTTCTGGAAGTTGGCTAACCACTATGGCCCGTCAGAGGAAAGACGTTGCTACCGAAGTGTCTCCGGAGCAATGACCTCTGGCGGTCACACCTGACGTACAGGGCTCTGGATTGGAACTCGTCCTCCAGGGTACACTTTGGGCTGCTGCCACCATGTCTTAGATTCAGTAGTTGAACGCCGACTTCACGCCCATTTAGGCGCCCGCCTCTGGACACGCGCTCCACTACGCGTCGACGCGGAGCAAGGCTCGTGGGCATCATGACATCTCCACCTGACTCGAGCTTCTAATCTTGGATTCTATTCATTGGACTGGTATGTGAAGGATTCTCTGCACAGGGCGGCGCAGACTGAATCCTGGATTTCATAGTGTGCCGACACGGGAGAAGGAGTTGAGTCAAATGACCACACATAATACTTATCTGCAGAAGAGTGGAACCTGGCAGCTCGGGACGCACGCAGATGGGCTGTAGAACTCATTCCAATACCTTCATCTCCACCATGGTGCTAGCGGTGACGCCTCCTTGCGGTCATAGATGAGGTCTTCATGGAAGGTCGACGGGGAACTCATCCAGGGCGCACATGTGTGAATTCCAGGGTTCAAAGAACACGATATACGTCTTCGTTTTCCACCCGCTCCCGCATTTCAAATTTGAAATGCCTTTTGGAAGGCACTAAGGGCCACCAGCACGTATTAGGCTTCCAAGGATGTGCTTCTTAAGCGCGCGGTCTTCTTCCAAAGTCCCAAGAGGTGCCCCCTGCCGAGAAGACAGCTTTTTCTCCCTGCTTCTTTCGGCGGGTCTCACTATTAACCGCCTGACTCGTGTAGGCGGAGCTGGACCACTATGCCTGGAACCTGCGGCCACAGAGCCATGCCTACGGCGTTTGGTGGCTTTGTGCAGCGTGTAGGGGTTCCAAAGCCTCAGTTGCACCGCCATGGTAGGGGAGATGAGGGTGGGATCGTGACAATATTCTGAACGCGTTCTCGACGGATAGTAGCATTGTAATTTCAAATCTCCTGGCTGCTTCCTGCTACGGCCTTCGGGAGTTAAATTGACATGGAGAGCTCGAAGGGTGGTGAGACGTACCTGGTGGAAGCTTTTGGCTCGTGAGGCGCCAGGGTGGTCATCCTGCGATATTGCGCCATCATCGCCCTCGATACTCATCTCAATATTCCTGAAAGCTGGGGTAGAGCGGCTGATCGCGTGGTCAAACGCCTTGGACGGGTTCACTCATGATCCAGTTGGACATGGTCACTGGATCGCACAGTGGCGTGTGAGGTCACGATGCAGAGCATCGCGGCTCGCAATATCGGTACGAGCGTCTAGTTCTAGCCAGGCCACATCGTGATAGTGAAGGGTACATCGCGCTATGATAAATTTCTCTTCATTTTTACTCACGCCGATTATCCGACAGTCAGAGGTCACTCTCCTCTTTGGATACCGCACTCCCAATTTCACCATGCGAGCATCGACAGCATCAATCAACTAGAGTGGTGATCCACGGAAGTGACTATCTGATAATAGATGCAATACGAGCTTCAAAAAATCCGAAAGGAATAGTAAGGGGCTCTGGTCGTACCTCCCCAACCGTCTTTACCATTTTTACCAAGGAGGTCCACTCAGGAGGCACCCAAGAGTGATCGTTACGCGAGTTCCTTTCGCTCCAATGCACTATTGCACGCCAGAACTCCCGCACTGTCGTTGTACCTCGTCATATAGTGACGCGAAGTGGCAGATAGATGATAGACCCCCGGCATTTATCAGGCGTACATCGAACGACATGGTGATACCGCCAATGAAGTCGCTTGATTCATGTATTTTCCACCATGACAGCTATCATGGCTACAACTAGATGAAGCTCGAGAATGCGCTACAGAAACGCTGCAGATGTCTTAGCAAGTCCAGGCTTCGCACTTGGGGTCCATGATAGTACGAGACGACCAATGTTCACGAGTCTGGGTATCCGGTCCGACGATACAACAGTCTGGCTCATCAGAATCGGAGAAAAAGACGGAAGGTAATGATTCAAACGGTTTCCGGTACGATAGCCATGAGTGAGGATGAGCGATAGATAGCGATGACCAGGCATTGCATTAAATATCGCGATCGCCTTTTCATAGTGGCTCGAAGGTTCAGAACGTGTCCTCAGTCGAGCGACGAGCCTTTGGAAGTCACATACCGACGCGAGACTTTTCCTTTCCGGTTTCTGTAAAACACGACGTCCCCTATGATAAAACGGCAGGTGAATAGGTGTGGTAAAGATCACTATGGTTTTGGGGTACCTTCGTTGTCGACAAACTGGCACTCATTGTACGTCTCCCATAGAGCTTTGAAAACTGGCTTTTCGTATCGGACGTAGTGGTCTCCAATGAAGCTTCTCAGGTGCTTGGTGGCCTCGGCTCCATGATCTGGATAGATGTTAGTATCCTCGGACTACGACATTCGTCCGCAACCTTACAGAATGGCATCTTGGGGAAGAACTGGAGAACGTCTCGGTGAGTAACGTACGATGGGACCGAGTGAATGACGAAAACCTACGTGGTGAATGACGTGGTAATGAGCAACATCGTGAAGGAAGAACCGTCCTTGCCAGCCCAAGAAGTCCCTATCGGCCGTCGCGGCTGCTCCACGTTGAAAATTCCACTCTTTCTCGCGATAGTGAGGAAGCTTGACGTCGGTGTGTTGGAGGTAGGTGATCATAGTGACTGCACTAGAAGGTCAGCGCTCGTGAGCAGCCTGGGTAGTGGGTAAGCTAATTCTTACACCAATGGTTTAACGCAAGCCAAGGCACGCCATAGAACTTCATCACGGCGCCAAAGCCAAACGTCGAGGAAGCGTAGAGTATGGCATAGCACATGCCAGCGATGCCCACGTTGGACGCGATAATAACATCGCGCTGCTCTTTGGTGAAAAGGATGGAGCTAGCTGAAGGAACATGCGTGAGAGTGGAGTCGAGATTGGGGATAGCGAAGCATGGGTTACTCACGGCAGAAGTGGTTCGTCCACTTGGGATAGTGCTTCTGTCCCGAGACGTTGTACACTGATATCGAGGAGAGAGAAGTTGGTGAGCCAAAGTCAAATTGACTCCCTCGACGCGGAACGAAGCGCGAGAAGGAGCCGAAGGCCTGGCCAACATAAACTCACATAGGTATGCAGGGAAGGCCAGAAGCTGCTGGCGGATCAGCATCAAGAGCGTATAAATCGGCGTATCTCCAAAGACTTCGTCCCAGTCGATCTTGTGGCTGGGTACATCGGGGATGCCGAGATCCTCACGGGTCTTCGGTACGTATACTTCGTCCCGTTCCATCGACGCATGATTGCAGTGGTGGCGGTGGTGGGAGATTTTCCAGGAGAAATACGGAGTCCATAGCAGGGTATGGATAACCTTTCAATTAGTGCGGAGGCGTTGATTGGCGGATCTGCAGTCATTGGGAAAAATCGACTCACGAAACCGAGGGCGTCGTTGAGAAGCCTGTAATCAGAGAAGGCACCATGCCCACACTGCAGGAAAGTCAAACAGGAAGTTCTGGATTGTGCCGAGGTGCTCGTACCTCGTGTCCGATAACCCAAATACCGGTGAAGATAAGACCCTGAAACCACCAGCTGTCAAGAGTTAAATCGCTAAAAGGCAGTATCATGCATCGTGAGAGGCGTACTATACTATCCACGCGACCCAGCGGCAGAAGGTGGCACCTATCGGCGTAAGCGCCGACAGGATAACAGGATTTTGAAAGAAAAAATCAATCCGGAGTGCGATGGACCACGCGAAAGTCAGCATAAGCAAATCGCGCAGAAGATACATCAAGGATCGTCTGGTGTCTCGAACAAAGAGTTCCCGCGGGATGGCGCTACGGATTTCTTTGAGGGACCTAAAGCAGCGAGCTTCGGTAAGGATCATCGCCTTCGGATTGAACAGAAACGGATAACTGACCAAGTCATTGGAGTGAATGGAGGGATCTCATCCGTGTGGCTGGATGTCCTCGACATGTAGTCGACCTTGAGCATAGCGTTTTTAGGGAGGGGTGCAAGAAGGAGGCAAAGAATACCAGTACTCAGATCGAGTGGTCGTTGTGGACTCAAAGGGACGTATTTATGCATGGTGCGCTCCCCAGACCCCATCTGCATATCGCCGCAGCGAATCGTGACCGGGTTTGATNCAGTAAGGCTAAACGGCCTGTCGACCAATGTTGCTATCAAATTCAAAGGGGAGGTCACTTCTTTCGAGAAGGTAATCGTAAGAGTTCGGGGCTTGCCAGTGAGGATTCGAAGCGGGGGGAATTAAGCTCGTCCAACCAGCGTTGGGCGACCGAGCTAAGCCGAGAATAGACATTCTTTACGAGACTCTGTATGCCTTGATGTCGCAGAGCGAGCTGGTTTCTCATTCGGTCAAGAGCCCAAGTCATATGCCGCGAAGATATTGCGCCAACGGGAGTTGGAATAGACGCGAACGAAGAGGGAGAAACATAAGAGCCAGAGCCGACCCGGAACGGAGTGTGAATATCGAGGCCTGCCCTCAAGCGCTGGTGTGACACGGATTGCCGCACGGCAGATTCCGCGTTTGCCTCTTACCCTCATCCTTGGAATCGGCGCTTGTTACCGACCAATTCGCGATGCCCTTCCTCTGCTTCTGGTTCTCAGATTTCTCCATGCGTTGATCTCGAATTTCTCCGATTAAGTCCATCCTGTGCCAACTAAGCTTCCTTCCGACTGGTGACCTGAAACTCGGCTTGGTTCTACATCTCTTTAATGCAGCTTCCGCCTTCGAAGTTGTCCCGTAATACTCTGCGGTACCTTGTCCTCATGAATAGGCTATCTACCATTTACCACGGACTTAGAACCTTGCCAACGCGAGGCTATGGGGTGCGCGTGTGCACATGGGAGTGGAGGCGCATTGGACGATGACGGCGCGACCAGACAAAAAGTGGCGACCCGTGGAGTGACCACAGCTGAAGAACTACCCCATCAAGCATCCTTAATAATTGCCCTCTATGATTAGTCCTCGAAGAGACACCATTTCTCGCCGAAAACTTCATTCCGGTGGACAACAAATACGTTCATTTGGAGCTTCGTGGCTGCAGGACCCAGAAGACCTCATTGAACGCCTTCAGACACCGTTTCTGGTAGAACACCCGAAAGGTCGTGTTCAACGAAGATCCCATCTTCGATGCCTCGCGGATGTAGCCGAACAGAAGGGGCATCCGACCTGTAAGGAAAGATGGGGCTTGCGCACCCCGAGGACAATCTCTTTAAAGGGCCGGGATACTCATGCAGCAATGGCAGTATCCCTTCCTGCTTCACAATGTTCTCAATCTTCCAAGATAGTCCAGAATACATTCGTCGCACCAAGAAGCCATTCAGGCCACCGCGGGTCAGTTCCCTCATCTCCAGCGCACCATCTTTTCACAGCACTGATAATTGCTGAAGGTCACCATCGCGGAGGTGCGAGCAGTCGTCCCAAAGCACCTCTTCGAAAAGAGCACCTTCAGAGGGCTCCTCTTCGTCGTAAGGGACCTCGTTCTGGTGTCTATCTTTTACGAACTCGCATGCCGGATACACCCACTCGTTCAATCCTATCCCCCGTCCTATGCCGTCTCGTTCATCCTTCGACCGATCCTATGGACTGTATACTGGGTATTTCAAAGCCTTGCCTTGGCCGGCTGCTGGTGCCTCGCTCACGAGGCTGGACATGGTACCCTCGCCTCCATCTCATGGGTCAATCATGTCGTAGGCTTTGTCTTGCACACGGTACGCACTCGTACAGCTTCTNGACATCACTCACTGAATCTCGCGAACAGGCACTCCTCGTCCCATACTATGCCTGGCGGTCAAGTCACCAAGCTCACCACAAGGCTACCGGTTCGCTCGAACGCGACGAAAACTACCTCCCAAAAACCCGCTCCGATTATCGCCTTCCAGCAGAGAAGTTCGCGTACCTCGCCGACTATCACGAGATCTTCGAGGAAACCCCAATCTATACGCTCCTTCGGATGGTCGCNATGCAGCTCGTCGGATGGCAGTGGTANNTGTGTACGAATATCATGGGTAACCCTTNGTACCCACCAGGGACNAATGTACGTCAANTCTCCTCTACTTTTCTTCACTCGTAGNCTAATCTCCACCAGCATTTTACACCANCATCGCCGTTNTTCAAGCCTCACGAAAGNACGAAGATCATCGCATCCAACGTTGGGATCGCCACTATGATCGCCATCCTCGCTATNTGGGCTAGGCATTCCGGNTTGAAGAGCGTCATCTGCTTCTATTTCGTACCTTACCTGGTCTGTATACCATGTTCTCCGAGCGTCCATCTNGCTGACCGCATTCTAGTTCACGAATCATTGGATCGTGATGCTCACCTTCCTCCATCACTCGGACCCAACCCTTCCCCACTATCGCGGCAGCGCATGGACGTTCGTGCGCGGCGCTGTCGCGACGGTGGACCGACCGCTTCTAGGATGGATGGGTCGTTTCTTCCTCCATAACGTGTCCCACGACCATGTCGCACACCATCTCTTCTCCAACGTCCCTTTCTGTGAGTCTTCAGTCCCTTCACCTTCAAGTCTTCCTCGTCTCATAAGGTCACAGACAACCAGCCATACGTGACTGAAGCCATCAAAACCGTTCTCAAGGAGGACTACAATTATGATTCTACGGTGAGCCCCGCCCCTCATTAGCTGTATAAGCTTTGCTTTGCTGAGTGAGATATTGACAGAATTCGTTCCGGGCGCTGTACCGTTCGTTCTCACAGTGCTGCTTCATCGAAGACGAGGGTGACGTTGTTTTCTACCGGAACAAAGACGGGAAGCCTCATCGCATATTGGAGTGTGATGTCGCCAAGGGTGACTGCGACTTTCCCTTATTGTGACCTCAGGTCCCCACCTCATGTTGCCGTCCACTCACACTTCACGATCCTATCGCCTTACTCCCCTGGTCACTGCTACTAAAACACGAGATACTCGGAGATGGGTATACAGTTGGAATTGTCAGGTATAATATACATCGATTGGTTATCATTGTTCGAAATGTTCATGAATGAGCTCAGGAAATGCAGGAGTGTCTGTGAAGGGTGCGGCGAATCGTCTAGACTCTAGATTGCTCCAGCGTGCGTCTAGTTGACGGGGTTCTTGATTCCGCCTGGTCGATTCCTGGGGTAGTGGTAAGTACCCTCACAGGGTCATGTCAATGGGAGTGAAGGACGACTCACCAGTGCCACCAGATGGCGATAAATGGGATGGTGAAGGCCGTTCCCATGAACGTGAACGCCTTGACGGCGAACGCCCTCCTGCTCGTCGTCGTATAATTGAAAGGCATGTTCTGATCGCATCGCGTCAACTTCAACCCTTCACCAGACCTGCTGCGGTACTCACATAGTTGGGGTCTGCATGTGCGAATCGACGACCGACCGTCTGAACGTTCCTCAGCACGGGGCGGCGGGCGCTCCTTAGTCCAACAGCGGCAAGAGATGACATCGTGCGAAGAGGTGGGTTGAGTTGGGTGGGGTACGAGGTCAAGAGGTCTGATTGCTGGAAAGGAGCGACGATTGTCAGGAGAGGAAAGAAGCAATCGAGTGTGGGTATCTCTTGTGGTTGCGCCCAGAAGCCATTTATATAGGTTCGGGGACAGAGCGCGACAACCGTAGCCTTAGTCTGGACATAACCTGGCCTCATGACCTTCCCCGCATGCAAGCCCAAATGTCATGAGACCGTTGATGTGATAGAGTATGAGGAATCACGTATGCCGACACGAATAGGCCGCACGTAACTGGCTGGGCCATAATTGAATGGGCTGGATCAGGTCAAGAACGAGGTCGGACGCTCTAGACAGGGGCACTGGGCTAAACTGGGAGACGGAATCAATGCGTCCTTGAATGCGGCAAGTCTGCCCCTGTCGGCGATTATACCTAAGGAAACGCAGTGAAGAAGAAATTTAGTACCGTACGTGTAGCGTACACCATGGACCATTGGAAAGACGCGTTAGAGCAGTAGAAGTGGTGAAAGGGGAGGATAGTAAAGCTGTGGAAGGAATCTTTGCTTGTCGACCACTGCCAATGCGTCAGAACGAGCTGTAGGGTTATCGAGGCGAAGATTGAGATGGACGTATATTCATGAGGGAACCCATAGTGAGGATTCATCAAATGCTTGAGGATGTACCCAATGTCTTTGGGAATCGATGGGTGAGAGACGTGAACGAAGGGCAAATTTCGCTACATACCTGAGAACGGTGAGTTTGGATGTAAGTCCGCCACAAAGGCAGCATTGCTTCCACGGCGCCGGGCGATTCCCGTATTCGACAAACGATATCATTCAGAGCGGATGGTTGGCGGCTGAACCTGCGACCGAGAGCCCGTACTTGGTCGTGAGGTGCTACTCCAACGTCTCCAAGGCCTAACGCTGAAAGCATTTCCGACGAATTGTAGTCTGGGGGCTCTTGTATTGATCTGGTGCGATTCACGGCTTCTAAGCCCCTCCAGTGTTGTATATCGGAAGGGTTAAACACAGGCAAATTGGATCTGAGGAAGGCGAGCTGGTCCACCATATCCAAGCACTGCAGAACCATGATTCCTATCTGAAATTCTTTCCGCTGGATGGCGGCAAGCCTTGAGGTCGGTAGTTCATCTGAATCCCAACCTCTACTATCCTGGAATGCTGCCTGAGAGTCGAGCTTCCGAGTTGAATTTGTAGTCTCACCTGGGGGAGAAGTTCTTGGCCTAGCACTCGTCCTGGCGGGGCACCCGCGTCAGCGGGCGCGTCCTGAGAGTATTGCCGATGGAACATATTGCTGGCAGCGGTCAACTATTGTTCGACAAGCCAATATGCTCAGCTGGTTGACGCCTGAGATAGGCGAAGAGCGCGTGACAAGACCAATGGACTCAGGGGAAACGGTGACCGTAATATTTACGTATGAGAAGTACGCCAAAACTGAGGCGCTTCGCCGTTGGCTGCCAACAACGGGGTTTGACACCACACCCCTTTTCAACGCTCTTATCAATCATGGACCTTTTCTTTAACGCGGACATACCTATGCCGATGACGAACGGCATCCAGGTAATGGAAGGCAGAATAACGCAGCAAATTCTGAGGTGTCTGTCCTTCCACCCTCACTTGCACTTGCATATCGACTCGGGCGCAGACATTCGCACCCCAAGTTCCAACACACGTCAGTCTGCGCGCACGTTCCGATTAACTGACCTGATGAGAAACCCTACTAGATTCAATGTCGTGGGACCAAAGGTACCTCCAAAGAAGAGCTTCGACTAGCACCTGCGCATGTGAGGTGCTTGATGAGGTCCAAAAAGGCTGGGTCTGCAGTGGTATAAGCGTTGCCTTAGTAAAACAAGGCGATTTCTCAAGAATTGCTCAAGAATGCCAATGGTGGTGTGTTGGAAGGTGTTATATTTTCTCGAAGTTAACACAACGCCTGCACCCAGCTGATCTAGCGGTCTCGTTGTACGGGGTGCTCATTCCTTTATCTACTTTTTATGCCAGAGCCTAGAAGAAGGCTCCAGCCTGAGTGCGCGACAAACAAGCGCCCAAGCATCCTCCGAATCCGTTCATCCGAATGACGGCAACCCCGGTATCAGTGATGGTTCCATGGCAATGACGGAATTCAAACGCGAGGTTCGATGCATGTTCTTTCTGCACATCCTCAAGGCTTCGATCTGACCCCAACTCGTTGCACCTACAGGCCAAGGGGGAGGATCATAGGTGGCGTTTGTGTGCACCTTACGGTACCCTTCGCCTGCCGATCTCCTGCAAAGTTCCGGATAATGCTTTCAGCGTCTTCAACCCCTTAAGCACCGCGCAGTCAATGGTGTATAGCGATAGGGGCTGTACAATGGACGATGGTCACACGTGTAGAGAATGGCAAGCGGCAACAGACGGCGAGCATTCAGAACGTCCGGAACAGGCAGCCTGTCCAATTGTTATGCCCATAAGGCGCGGAAACATGTCAGGGGAACCAATCACGTCGCCGGTACAACTCAATTTGAAGGGCTGTATATATAGCTCGCACGACAACGAGGCTCGTGTTGTTCCTTTCCACCACATTCATCCAACTCGCCAGGCAGGCCCCAGCCCGTTGTGGGCTTTGGGGTGACCTTTCTTACAGTACTCGGCAATGGCGGCGCACTCAGGACAGGCGACCTTCGACCCGGACCATTCCCTCGTCACTTCGTATGCCTTTAGGCCTATTGTCCTCGCCGGGTTGAGGCTACTCTTCGCCTTGTTCACCCTCGCCACACTCCTAACGACGCTGATATGGCAGGCTGTCAGGACCCACAGTGCCGAATCGTGCGTTCCCATTGGAGAACTGTACTCACAGCCAGATGCTTATCGACCTTCACAGCTACTTCTCATACTTCACGGGTCTGACATACATCGGCATCTGCGCGTACATGTTCGCGTCCGGAGTGCAAACCTACGCTTTTGCGAGGTCGTTGAAGAAGTGGGGAGGGGTTAAATCCGGAGTGGGCTATCCTCTGCAGCGGTGGCCTCGGGTGTTCCAGTATCTGCATGTGCTGCTCTACTCGACCATTGCGACGTTCCGTGAGTACTCCGCCTGTCATACTGTACGCTCCTGACATAAGACTCTCAGCAATTGTTGTCACTGTCGTTTACTGGGCACTTCTCGGCGGTTCAGACTCATTCTCCACGACCTTCAATTGTACGCACCCCCTCATGAATCTCCCACCAGCATGACACTGACGTTGACGTTAGCATACTCCAATATATCCAAGCATGCACTAAACAGCTTCTTCTGCGTCTTCGAAATCGTTCTCACAAACGTCGGACCCCTTCGATGGATAGACCTTCCTGTGACAATCGTCATGCTGGGAGGTTATCTCGGTGTCGCGTACATCACATATCACACACAGCACTTCTATCGTGAGCCCTTCTCGCCTGCTGTACAGCGTCCCAGTCTCTGACCGCCCCGCAGCGTACAGCTTCCTCGACCCAAAGGAACAAGGGAAGATGCTCGCGGCCTATATCGTTGGGATTGCTGTGGGACAAGCCGTCATCTTCGTTATCGTCTGGGGCATCATCAAGCTGCGCGTCTTCCTGGTTCAGAAGGCGAAGGGGTCGGCTGTGCACTCCGAGAAACCCAAAAGAGACGTTGAATCCTGAAGGACAGGTTTGGTAAATTAAGCTGTCTAAGACGCTTTATGCCCGTGTTCTCTTCCTACAATAACAGTTAGTAATAAATTACAGGGTTTCAAGCATCTAATGCTACAGCACGAAGGCTCGTTTTGGCTCTGGAGCTTCGGCTGGACGGCGTTGTGTGAATGTCGAAGGGGAAGGTTGACCTTGTTTGCACTAGCCTGGGTGTCGCTCTGCTCTCGACTTTTCGAGATCATGGGAGGTACGTGCTGACGCTTGCAAAGTCGAAGTAGGCATTCACAAACGCTTCAGGCTGGGAATTGACCAGGCTGATACAATCTCCTGGGCATCCGTCTTGATTGAAGACGCTCCCAGCCCAATCGCCGCCTTGCAGAGTAAGTATGAGCACCTCGAAGAGATTCAGAGAACAGGAATATGACACGTACAGAACGTCAAGTTGATGATGATGTTTTGAGGACCGAACTTCTTGTCGATGGGGCAGTCGGTGGCGGGGAAGAACGCAGCTGCCTCGCCCTGAGATCACGGTGGATTAGACTCACATTCCGATAGCCGTTCGCTGAAAGAGGTGTCCTTACCCAAGTATCAGTGTCGATGACTTCAGCTCCCTTCTTAACTTCACCAGGAATCGAGCCGTCGCCCCTTGGCCAAAACCAGACCTTGATGAATTCGGGCGACCGTTCAATGGCGTAGTGCCCACCACCGTTGGCATTGAAAGGAGGCCCGTAGCTTTTAGGATCACCGAGTCTGGTTGGGCAGCCTACGTTACCCTTCGCAGCAACATCGCAGTTCTCCTCAACGACTACCGAATCTCTATTTCAAATGGCTCGACTCAGTACTCAATCGGGTGCGTGTAGAGGGAACAATGATGCGTACGTTCTCTGACCCTGTCTCGCCCTGTTCATCATGCAGCCTGACGAAGTAGAATTGGTTGAATATTGAGAATCCAAGGTGGGACCTGGAACATACCTTCGCCCGTGTGAAGTGTAACAGCGTTTGGACCCTTGTCGTTCACGCCTTCGAGGATGTCGATTTCGCCTTGGTGCGGCCAGTTGTCCCCAACTTCCCATACTGCGGGCCAGGTACTATTACAGAGTCGCAAAGACGCAGTGAGCAGCCAGTCGAGGCAAGACCCATTGCGAAAAGTCACATACCCGCATCCTTCAGGCATATGGCGGATATCGAATCTGGGTGGAAGAGAACGCCGAGTCAACGAGAATCAGAGGGCCATTGACATCGAGAGCAGAAGCGCGTACATCGCTACGTGGTTCACATATTGCATGACAGATTTGAGGCGGACGGAACTGCGACCAGGTCCTGCTGGGTCGAGTGGTGTGCTATGATCGGCACGGAGAATGAACGTATCAGGCCCATGGTGCGTCAGATTAAAAACGTTCTGCGGTCTCTCTGTTGACATAGTTCCTGGAGATCGCAAAGTATAATGAGCTCATGATACGGAAGTGAAAAATCCAGAGGACTTACACTCGACCATGAGTAGGGTCAGGCATCGCTTCGAACACAAAGTCTTCGTAGAATCCATCGCCGACGGTCTTCAGTCTTCGATTGTACTTGCCAGCCAGCGCAGTCGTAACGAGAGAGAGGAAAGTAAAGACCGCGGTCGACCGCATATCGAGAAAGGACTTGGAAGCAAGAGTAAAAGGTGCGGATAAATTAGAATACGGGATAATTATACTCACCCTGCATATGTACCCATGAAAATGAGGAGATGTGAAATTCGGATATGAACAGCCCCCAGTCGCGTCGTTGAGCGCAGTGATGTCAACGTTACACCGAGGGAGATGTCGGCTGCTTGGGCGCCCACTGGCAACACGCATCACTCAAGAAGGCGCCGAGATGGATCCCCAGAGAGTCTTCTATCGTGAAAGCCATGCGGATGAGGAAGCGGGGGAGCTTGATAGACTTAGTGATGATGGTTTCAGCGTGAAAGACCGCCCGACCGAAGCGCCGCAATAGTCGCTGAAGCACCCTTGATTGAGCTGTGGCGAGTCGACCGCCCAGCAGCTCTGAGACGAGCTACGTGCAGCGACAGTCGAAAAGGCAGACATAAAAACGGGAGTAGTTGTAACGCCATGACAGATTGGAGACAATATGTTGTCCCAGGCGATAGCTGTGCTTGATCTCCCAGCTGAGGAGAAGCTCGCCAAGATGGCAAGAGCTTGAGACCGTAAAACCCTCTAGGACAGTATACTGCCTTTGCAAGATTATTCCGAGGGAACGAAGGCAACTTCGGACGGAAGACATTTTGCCGGCATGGTGGTTGTGCAAAGAGAGCGGAATGATCAAAGCAACCGAAGGACAGATCGGACCAGCCCCAACAGTTGCTTTATCACCAGCGCCACCCGCGGAGATTCCCTCAAGTGCCCAATACTAAGCTTATGTGAACTTCGTTCAGAATATGGTCATCGTCATTTGAACGCCTAGGGGTACAATGAAGTCTATACAAGGATCGTAATGGATGTGCCCTCAAGGCAGATCATCAATCATGAATGTTCAATCAAGAGTGAGCCAAGTATCCTCATGGGAGGTAGACACGGAGAGATGCGAAGTCGAAGTACGCATTGTTGAATGCTGCGGGGTTGTTGTTCACAAGGTCGACGCAACTTCCCGGGCACCCGTCAATACCGAAAGTATTGCCAGCCCAATCACCGCAAAGGGTCAGGTTGATGATGATGTTGTGAGCGGCGAAGTGTTGGTCCTGGCTGCAGGTGTTGTCGGGGAAAAAAGCATTGGGTGTTCCCTAATTGATGGGTGGGTCAGCGACAGAGCATACAAAGGATGTAGATTAAGGGGCTTACCCAGGTGTCGGGGTGGACGTTTTGCAAGCCGTGGCAAACCTCATGAGGAGCCTTGGGGTCATTGCGAGACCAGAACCACACCTTGATACCTCCAGGAGAGCGCTCGACAGCATACCAGCCTCCGCCGTTCTCGTTGAAGTTGGGACCATAGCTCAGCTCCGAGTCGAACTTGACAGGGCAGCCGACATTGTTGTTGATGTTGGCGTCACAGTTCTCCTCGACCTGAGTTCCAAGCATGCCTCCCCTTGCACTAGGCATGACACAGCCAGGACCGGTGTGGAGGGTACGCGGCGTTGGGTCCACTTGTCGTTAGCACCCCTCGAGAATGTCGAGTTCTCC
>JANDKE010000779.1:0-20190 GCA_027627275.1 Coprinellus aureogranulatus | reverse complement strand
ATGTAGAGGCGGAAGATAGCTAATATGCGGGTGAAAAGCTCAGGGGGGGCACCGCCGCAGCCGGTCTATGTCCAGATCTGAAGCAGTGTCAATTCATGAGCAGGGAAGACAGAGAAGATGTACGCACCTGGACTACCAATATGCGCGACTCCGAACTCAGGGACACAATCCGACGCCACCACGCAACAGATACGGAAGGAATTCCGCAAGGGGGGGAAAGGGCCCTACAAAAGATCAGCCAGAACGTCCAGCAAAGAATAGAAAGAACGTACCCGAACCCTCTGACAGGGAACCATCCGAATGCGGTGGAGAATCGAGACCTTCGCGCAACCGAGGACGGAGAGAAGCTAAGAACGCGAGAAGACGACCTTGAAGCAGTGAGCAAATGCGGATGTAAAAGAACACAAAAGTGCATACCGAACATGGAGGAGGAGGTGGCAGATACGAAGGGCCGCACCAGAGCTGTTCCAGTTGCGACAGCAGATGCCAAAGTGCGACGTTCGATTGCAGAGCGGCAACGACAGATATTAGACAACAACGAGACGCGGCAATATACGCCACGCTCGATGCGATACAGACGGGACCCAAGCGGGGCAGACGGTAGGGGCGAAGGTGTAAAATTAATTTTGAACTGATGACGATGGTGCATGCGCGCCAATCGGGAAGGAAGCAAAAGAGGAAGGAGAAAACGGATTTGATGCCATATCTGATGCCATTGATTCTGAGCAGGCGTGACTGGAAATACACGTGACTATCTGATGCCATTCTATCCGCGTGACTTAAAGCACGTGACAGACTGATGCCATTGTATCCGCGTGACTTTTTGAAAACCTACCGGTAAAAGAACGATTGCTTACTGCGTAAACCCTCGTAAAGTTCCTCTGACTCGTCCACATTCCCTCTCTCCCTCCTCGCTGTACAGGTTACGGCGTTTCGCTGCCTGGGTGTTGAACCGACGCTCGACCACACACGTCAACACCACCCATGCTCGGCAACGCATCACGAGCAGCTCGTTTGGGCGCTCAAAAAGGATACCCCCGACTCTGTCAGCGTGCCTTCGGTCGGTCATGTCTGTCTCGCTCACCACAACCGAATGCATCGATACATCTGGATCCTAGCACGCAGGCCCTCTTGCAAGATGTCGACATGTCTCTCCTGAATCATAAACCCAGGGCACAGCCGGTCCACCGGGAGCTCGAAGCAGTACCTTCCGAAGAGGGACAACCGCCAGGGGATGGGTTTTCTGATGACGGGGAAGGGGACTGGGGGTTCGACGATTTGCGTAGGAAGTCTCCTGCGGCTTTGTATGGGAGTCGGCGAATCGGGGCCGTTGTGATACCACAACAGCTGCAGTTGGCGGTGACATCCATTATTGAAGGTGCGTACTGAATACTATGATTCAAGGATGCCAATTCATTTACTTGCAGATTCGGACAAGTCTCGTTTGCACAGCGACGCTATGCGCCTGTTTGCAAAAATGGACTCCGAAGAGAACACGACCGGCTGGGAGTTGCAACTAGACCCAAAGTACAAGTCGTACAAGCAAGGCGCCAGACATGCTGAACGAGACGCGACGGCCTTCGTGTCCATCGCTATGCCGGGGCATTACACTGCCATATACTCTGTCTTCGAACACCTGAAGCATAGAATGGATGGCGGATTTGAAGTAGAGCGTGTTATCGACTGGGGTGCGGGGTCTTACAGCGGCCTATGGTTCGTGATTTGTGCCATCCCACAGTGGACGCGTTCATTGACTATCCAATGGTACAGGGCTTCACTGTATGCATTCCAAGATCCGTCAGAAGGCTTCGTTGAAATGAGCGAGCTTGAAGCATCTCGGTCTACTCTCAAGAAATACCTTGGTATTGAGAAGCGGGTTGGTTTGGTGGCCATCGGGAATCACCTCCTCCAAGATGTCCCTGTCCCGAAGGACCTTTCAGTTGAACACAGGAAATCAATACAAGGGACTGACTACCAAGCTCGCGAGGACGGGGAGAAGACTCTTGGCCTGTCTGCATTCGTACTGTCGTCTCTGGCGAACCCTTTGCAGAGGAAGCAAATGGTGAAGGAGATGTGGGAAAGTGGTGCCCATACATTGGTCAGTATATGTTACAGACTCTTCTATAACAGTCATTGACCAAGCGCGCAGGTTCTCATAGACCATGACAACAAAGCAGGCTTCGAGGCTATTGCTCAAGCCCGGGAATACCTGCTTCAGCTCGGAAGGAAAGAACTCGCAGACCCTTCGAAGGAGTCTCTTCCTATTCGAGGATCCCACGTCGTTGCTCCTGTAAGAGCGTCTCGCCCAATGTTATCATGTCCCTGGCGCTAATTCATGGATTTGTAGTGCTCCCATGACAAGGAATGTCCTCTCTTCACCGGTGGGATGACCTCCAAACTCGTCTGCGGATTTAGCCAGCGCATGCAGCGTCCTGCATTTGTTCGGTTGACGAAGCACTCAAAGGTCGGACACGAAGACGTACCCTATTCCTACGTCGTGATCCAACGTGGACCCCGACCAGAGAATCCTGGTACAAAACTCGGTCGCATGGGCCTCGTCGGGGTAAGGGAGATCGAGGATCAGGCTGCCAAGGCAGAGAAGGCATCTCCTATGAAGCAGCTCTCTTTGTTTGATGAACAGCCTGAACCATCGTCGTCCACGTCTCCCCAACTACCCATGGAAGTCGCCAGCAAGGAAACGTCCTGTGACGAATGGACGTCAGCCGAGCTGGACATGTCCCTGAGGGAGGAAGCCTACTACTGGCCTCGCCTGATCGTCCCGCCACTCAAGAAGAGTGGGCATGTCATTTTGGATAGCTGCACTCCGGAAGGCAAGATCATGCGCTTGACGATTCCCAAGTCTCAAGGGAAGCAACCTTATTACGACGCCCGCAAGTCATCATGGGGCGACCTCTTCCCTCACCCACCAAAAAATGCTCCCCAAGAACGCATCGTCATCCAGAACAAGAGCGGAAAGATAAAAGCCATTGAGCGAGAGCACATTGGCAAGAGTCGGAGGCCGGAAGAGACGAAGAGCATGTACGATATGGTGAAGACTTCCGTTCGGGAAGCGAAGAAGGATAAGCGGAAATGGGATCGCTTTAGGAAGACGGACAAGATCTGGAACGCAGATCACGACGAGTAGACGCTAAATTGGACACTGTAGACCTCACCATGATCACCACCCTCGCATTATCCTGACTCCCTCATTCAGCTATCGCCTCCATTTGCTTTGCTTTGCCCCACTCATTTGCTTTCCGTCGACCACCCTGCTCATACAACCCCTCTTAGCCAATCACCCATCTAGCATTAGAATATCTAGTGTAGGTTAATACATAATCACCATCCCCTATAGATCAGCGATACGAATGGCTGGCCCTTGTCTCGAGCTGAGGATGACCTTCTTGATGGGTGTTACTAGAACTTTGTCAGTGAAACAGTAAACGTAACAGCGCGGAGAACCTACCGGGCTTGGGACCAGTTCCCTTCGCCGCCTTACGCTCACTATCATCCTTCATATTTCCAGTCGCCTTCTTGACAGAAATCATGAACTGGCGGACGTTCTTCACAACGTCATCTACAGGGAAATTCATCTGCAACAAGTTAAGAAACGAGTACCAGCACACGTTGGTACACACATACCACCGCAATAGGAGCGCGGATGGTCCCGCTCTTGTCCGCCCTCCATTCGCTAGTTCCACGCAGACGTTGAAGGTAACCGGCAACGTCGTCGATAACTGTTCCCCTACGCTCTGACGGCATGAGACCGAGGGGACCCAAGTGACGGCCCAGCCTGGGAGTAATGGCGCGAATGAGGTCGGGTGTGCAGAGTACCGTCGTTGGTCGGATTCGGTTGTTCAGAATCTCGTCGTTCGCAGTATGTCAATATCGCGAACAGAAGTACGCTCAGGCCTCGACTCACAGCGTCACACAACTCCAGCCCTCCAACAACGTCTGCACCAGCTTTCTTCGCCTCTTCAGCCTGCTTTCCCTCCGCAAACACAAGGATCTTCTCGTCCGGTGACGGCTTCGCCTCTCGCGGAAGACTGACACGTCCCTTGGGAACCGCAATACCGTTGCCAACTTCGGTCTTAATCAAGAGTTCGTATATGGAGTTGGGCGACGCAACCTCAACTGCCTAGAACGCACGGAGCAAGTCCGTTAGTCAAACGTTCGGGGTGTGTAAACGCTGTCTCGTACCCTCAAAACCTGGATAGCGTCCACCAGCGGCAGTTTCTCCGCCTTTGCGTCCTCTTTCGCTGCAATGGCCGCTTTCCGCTTCGCCTTTGCTGCCGCCGCCTTCTTCGAGGGCACCCGAATCTGGGCTTTCGGGTCGCGTCGCAGCTGCACTGCTGGCGTTGTTGAGAATTGCCGCCATGAAGATGTGTCCTGTACGACCCGTCAGCGCTGGTGCACGGACTTTGGATTCTGTTACGCACAAGGCATTGCCGTTGGCAGCGTCGGAATACGGAACCCAGCATCGTCGTACTCATTGAACTCGTCGCGTCAAGAATTTTGGCAATAGCAGGACGCCTGACTTGTGGGAATCATACACCTTCTTTGGTAGGTACTGCCACTGATCAAGCTGGTGGATGGGCGCTAGTTTGACCAGTTTGCCCCTGAACGTTCAGATGCTTGGAATGGAGAGTATCCTATGAAGTATGGTAATGCATAGTAAGAGTGTATGATACATGGATGGTAATGCTAAACGGAGTCACGATATTTCGTAGGGGACATGAATCATTAGGATGGTCATTACAAAAGGCTACCAATCTTGCCATAGTTCGGATAGACTGGATGAGTCTTCTTCCGGAGCATCCTTGTGCTTCATCCAGCGGTCGGGTATCTGTTTCATACGTCAATAGCCAAGTAGAAATCTGAGCCAAGAGATCTCACCAAAGGGAAGTATCTTTCCATAGCGCTGAGGAACCGCTGTCTATACTGCCTAGGTGTGACAATAGTCGGCTCTCCCTTTCCTCCACCACCCAGGAAAGCCGTCTCTTTGACCCACGTCTCAAGCTTCTTATCCCAGGTGTAGGTTCGAATGTAGTCTACAGACAGCCAGATTAGCATTAGCTTGCAGACATGATACATCAGAGAAGCTCACCAACTATGCCCAGCACCAGTTCGTTGTTCTCGCTATCGACGCCGCACACAAGGGAGTAGTCCATGACATTGATGTCGGCCAAGAACTTGCTGTCATTATACAAGGCACCACGTAGGATCCTTTTGGAATGTTCTCGAAGGTAGAATGGGTTTGTATGTGCGGCTTCGACTAAGTTCTCATCCAAGAGGACTTCATTCGCTTGCCCGGTAGACTGCACATGCCTGTTTCTTGTCGAGCCTTTCAGGTCGTAGATCTAGGCAAAGTTAGTTGACGTTGAGGAAAGCCGGTCAGAAAACTCACTCTGGCGAAGTTCTTGTCATAGAAGAGATTCTCCATAACCAGCAGATTCATCTGGGTAGACCGTGACTTTCCAGGCTGCCGATCCTTGCCAGAACGCTTGATGGTAAGCTTGTAACAACCGAAAACTTTGGCTAGCAAAGTAGGGCGCTATAAAGGGTGAGCACAGAGGAAAGTTATAGCGTAGGGAAAGACCCACATTTGCGGCAACAGCGGACGACATGTATTCAAAGTAAGCGGGAGCGAATGTTTCCATGGTCTGCAGCTCCGCTCTCGATAACTCCTTCGCAATGAATCGATCGTCTTTGCGGCTATAAGTAAACGCTCGAAGCTGTACCCCACGCCAACTCACCTTGGGTCTTCAGAAAAGCAGATCCTGATTTGCCGCCGCTCGCATTCCACTTTACACACCGGGCCAACGACTCGACGATACTCTTCTCACAGTCGAACATCTTCCGGATGGCATCGAATTGTTCTGGGTACAGCACGGTACAGCTCAGAGTCAAGCCACCACTTTCGAAAGCTATCATTGCCCTGTCAGCCGTCTCCGCTAAGTATAAGGAAGGTATGCCTACTGATTGCCCAAGGGAGCCTCGACGAGAAAGATCGAGGGTCCTCGGTAGGATCTATCATATCCGTAGCATCCATATTGACCATGCCCCAAGTAGATGTAGATTCGGCAACCGAACCATCGTCCGGCATGAATGCCTCCGTCCCTTCGAACAGTGACGAATCTGGTTTGGCGGCGCGCTTGTCTGCTCTGGATTTGGCAAGCATCTCGCGGTATTGGGGCGAGCTGGAAACATCTTATTAATCTGTTCAGAGGACAGAAACAATTTGGAAACTTACTTCAAAGCTAGCGCAATGATCGACGTCGGCTCGTCCAACCTCACGACCATGTCGGCGTCTCGGAAGATGTGTTCAGGATCCCCAAAAGGATCTGCCCATGTATCCTGACCGCTCCGCCACATCTTAGAAAGAGTTTGAAGAATAGAGGGCTCCACCTTCGAAGCTGATTCGTTATCAGAGTGGTACGGCGATGTCGTAAGAGGGTCCTGTTTCGGCTTTGCAGGCTCTAAGAACGGCGAGGGCGGGAAGGAAGGAATCTCTGGTGCTGCAGGTACGGTCAATTCCTGTCCGACATCGTCTTTATCACCTTCAACGGTGGTGGATGTCGCAGGTGGTGTCACCTCCTCTGCGGACGCCTCTGGCGCAGGAGTGTCAGGTTCGACAGGTTTCTCCTTAGAATCCTCTTCGTCAGGAACCCTCGGAGGAGAAGGGGGAAGGCGAGGTTTGGCATCGTCGTCTCCGTCACCTTCATCGTCCGCCTCTGATGATTCCGAGCCATCTGAGATGTCCATAATGGCGTCCTTGATACTCTCCAAAACCTCAACCTTCGCCCTGGCGGACGCGACTGGGCGAGCTCTCTTGCCTCGCAGGACAGTGTATTTGGTCTTCGTGCGCTCGGATTCTCTGCTTATGCGCTCATAATGCTTCGCCATAGTCGAGACTTTACCAAGCGTAGCTGGTTGTCTTGGCTTCAAGCTGAAGGTGGTCTTGGAAGGCCCGGCAGAAGGCGGTCGGGATGGCAAGGCTATTTTGAACTCCTTGGTATGACTAGGCAGCCTAATCTTGCTGGGTCTTGAGCCAGGCGGGCGTCTCGTTGGAGACGACGGACGACTTCCATCGAGACCACGCTGCCTTGAAGACGACTTCTTCTCCGGTGACTGCTGACGAGACGGGCCGCGCGAGTCAGTAGGAGTTGCCACCCCCAGTGCTCTTCGAGTACTGCGAGGGAATCTAGGCGCAACATTGGCAGCATACCCCTGCTCGAAGTCTGACGTTGAAGGCTTCCTGGCAATAACGTGCCTTGTACGTGTCCTCTGGGGGGTGCGTCGAGGAATAGCTGTAGGATACTCCGCCTCACTTTCTGACATCGGACTCGGCCCAAGTGCACTCTTTGCCAACTCTTGAACTGTTTGTGGCGGGAGGGCGTCGGAGTACTTCCTGACTAGTTCTGCAACCTTTGGTGGCTGACCAGGCTGGGCACCTGCGTTGCTGGTCTTCCTCGGTATACGTGAGCGATGGGAGATAGTTGAAGTGCTGGGAGCGGGAAGGCCATCGATTCGGAAGTTGACCTACAAATGCAATTAGCTCAGTCGAAGGAACACTTGAATCAAAACGAACCTTGCGGCTCTTCCTACGCGCTCTAGCACCTGCTCCAATGGTGGAGTCGCTGTCTGGATCTGCGTCAGGCGCTTCAGAATCATCTTTCTCAACGTCACTAGGTTCAATCTCGATGACTGGGACTAACAGCTTCGGCGTCGCTGTCCGTTCTGGCTGAAGCATAGCAGCCGGTTCCGGCTCTGCGGCATCTTGCTCACCAGGAGCTGCAGGCTCTGGGGTAGTCGGTAACGGAGTACTAGGGTCCTTTCCATCCGCTTCAGCCTGGTTGTTCTCATTTGCCGATGCTTTGGATTCGGCCAGTGTCGCGGATGAGATTGTTGTGGCCGTAGACGCAGAGTCCGGTACGACTTCCTTCTCAGATTCCGAGACGTCGGATGTAGAAAACGATTCACCCGTCGTCCTCCTCGATTTCGAACTTCCGTCTTCCGCTTCGCTCGCTGCCGATGAATATATGTTGGAGTCACCAAAAGCCCCTGCCAAGTCATACTTCCACATAGCTCGCACGCTCCCAAAAGCTGTCGACCGCCTCCCGAAGGTCCTGTCCCCATCCTTGCTGCCTTTTAACTTCGGCAGCTTGTCGAAGTCCTGTTGCCATGCGACAATTCTGTCCTGGCGGTATGCATGCACCTGGTTGAGGGCCAAAGTGTCTGTGGGTGTCGACTCTCGGTAGATCTTGTTGATGAGCTGGATGACGTCCCGCCTCTCGGTCTCTGCCTTCGCCAACAAGGCATTGATCTCGTGCCTCAGCTTCTGGTCGGCTTCCTCCTCTCCCGTCGTGGCCTCCATGGCATACTGATGAAGGTCGTGCACAAGGCCATCGTACCATCGATCGTTCCTCAGATGAAGTTGGTTGAACTCTCGATTCTTGATCTCCAGCTGTGTCTCTGGCCGAACACGTATCCTGAATGGGGGGAATACGAGTTCCTGAAGCGCGACAGGATCTGCTTGGAACCGAATCGTCATGCCTTTCGCAGAGAAATACCGATAGTGATGTCGATAGATATTATGCTGACACCCGGCTTCTCTCATGAGGTGGACATCTGGGGGATAGAAATACGCCTCAAGGAACTTGGAGAATGAGTACCTCTGCAACTCCTGCGATATGACACCGTAGGGAGTTTGCGATCCACATAATCGGCACTTGCTCCATGTCGTGATGGCTCCAGGATAGCTCATGAGCAGCGAAGGCATCTTGGGAGCTTGTGTATCCCACTGCTCGACCTCGACAAACACCCGAGTTTCGTTGTGCACAAACGCCTTCCCATGACGTGCCAGAGGCTGGTCACAGTTCTTAGCCTCGCAGATTGCTCTGGGGTCCAGGAATTGTGTTAGTGTTTCCGTGGCGGACTTCTCGATGAATTGTCCAAGCGTGAGGTCGTTCTCGCCGTAGAATGTAATATACTGCAGCGTGGGTGGTTTGCATGGCCTTATCTTGTCCAGACGATTGCTAGGCAAGATGAACTGCCGGATGCTGATGTTCTGATATTTCTCGACGACAAAATCATCCTTGTTCTTCCGCAGATACCACTCCCAGATCCTCCTATGCTCCTCATGCTTCCATTTGATCATGCTGTATCTGCTTTGGAGGGCCAAGTCATCATCTGTCTTCAAAGGCTCCCTCTTCTCCCCTTGCTGTGCCGCTCCTTGATCAATCAGCAATCCATTGAAGTGCGCACTGTTGAGAGGAGAGAGGATCGGGTTCATCGGGGAGAAATATGATTCCCCTTCTTGCATCGCGGCTGGAGAAAGGTAAGGGCCATATGGCGTGAGCGAATCCGTACTGTTCGGCGTCGCCACGAGGTGGGTAGAAGGTAAAGCTGCGATCTGCGCGCTGATATCTTCCTGCTGAAGCGACTCAACTTCTTGTTGCTGCTGCTCAAGTTCCTTCACATTAGTGATAACCGGGGCGGGCTGCCCAAGTTGCTGCACCTCTAGCGACTTCTTCGCCTGAAGCCTTTCTTCCGAGCGTATGACCTCGTCCTCCCAAGCGCGCTTGGCAGAAAGCAGCTCGTCATCCAGATCTTTCATCTTCTGTATAGGATAAGGAGGTGGGAAGCGCAGCGTGGCGGAGACTGAGATGAAGGTCTTCTTGTAAGGCGCCAGCGACTCTTCGATACGCTTGCTGAGGGCCGCTTGCTGTGCATCTTCGTCCATGACCTCTTTCCCGTCCCCATCAATCTCCACGATGCTCGCTGAGGGTGACGGAGATCCTGGTTCAGCAGTTGGTGCGGCCAAATTGGGAAGCGACATCGAGGCAGTGTTCACCAATCCCAGTCCAGAACCTACGTGTGCCCCGTAGTCGGACGAATGCCTGCTATGTCCCGGAGGCGTCGCTTCTGGGCCCAAAGAGGGGCCAAGGGTGAGGAACGTATCCTTCCACAGATGAGTCTCTAGCTTCAGGTTTCTAACGATGAATGTCAAGAACCGCATGACCTTCTTGACCCTCCTTAACGTTTGGATGTCTCCACCTCTGAGCAGGATGGTGCAACCCATATCCGGTGTACACCCTTCGAATCGCATGTATGTCTTCCTCTGTCCAGGTATGAGGCGATGATCAAAAGTCTGAATCCGGAAACGCGCGCAGTGGCCCAATCTGGGTTCGAGTGCCAGTTTATCCATAGAGGAGAAGACATCTCCCTGGGTCATCCTCGCCACAGTTTGGATAGCCATGGGCTTGACGCTTCTCGCGACAACGATATTGCTCTTCGTCAGAGCATCAAGTGCAATGCGGGATACCGATTTCTCAACCAGGACGACGTGTGGGCGCAAGGCGGCAATCCTGCTTGCCAAATTAGTCAGATATTCCTTTTCCTGCCGCACGATCTGCCCGAAGTGCATGTACTGTCCTTCCACGCGATGGAACTCGAGAGGGAATGTGACGAGCATCACTCGAGGATTAGGGAGGAGTCTCGCCATCTGCTTGTGGGCGACGTTCTTGGTAATAACCGCACCGTTGACGTATTCCGAGTCTTTCGGGGTGCCTCCAGGGATCTTCTTGATCTTTACATATCGCCGAACGTCCATGTCTTGGCCCTGGCGGTGAGGTAGAGAAATGAAGGTCATCTCTTTCGCTATGCGCAGAGCCATCTTCAACAAAACACCTTCCCATTCCTTGATATTAGGGATCCCTTCCGTCGTGAGCATTTGCCGGAGCATGATAGCAAGATGATTCATTGAGGCGGTATTGAGCTCTGCCATGTACCTGGGAAACGACACCCTATCAGCCACCGTTATCATGCAGACTGTAATAAACTTACACTGTGCTTTCCCTTCTGACCCTATACGAGGGCTCTCCAGTGAAAGAGTCCAGCCTACTATGAACCCTACTCCGGATGAAGGGCGTCCCGACATCGTATTCCCCATACAAGGGGTGTGAAGGAAACCTGCCCGGCATCGGACTCTCTTGGTCTGGAGAACCCAAGGGGAACTGTATGGAGCTGACTGACACGTCGATGTTCAAGTTCTTCATCGTCGGGATGTCAACTCCATTGCCCGCTTTGATGACGGACATCGAGGGAGTGTCGTCCTGAGGGAGTCCATTGACGTAGGCATCTTCTTCCGACATAGGGCGGCGGAATGGTGCAGCCTTGTCCTGCGCAGGGACAACCTGGAGGTCACCACCGGGTCCTTGAATGAACTGAGGAGAAACGGGTCGGGAATCCGCCCCTTCAGAGCCATATCCAGGCACATAATGGCCGTAGGGATGGGAATATCCGACTGGGGCAAACGGGGAGAGTGGGGGCATTCGTGAAGAGTGGCGAAGGTGGTGGTCTGGAATGGACGAGATGATAGATCTGCGGTCATCGTCTTCATCGTCCCCAGCAGCTAACTTTTCGAGGCAGAGATTGCAGACGCGTATCTGGCCGTTGTGGCCGAATCGACTTCCATTGATAATATTGGAGGCGCAGCGGGAGCAGAATATCTGACCTGTGTACTGTTCAGCGCGCTGTTATGCTTATGAACTTTGAGACTTACCACATATGCGGCAGTGGTGCTTCCTTCTCCAGGTCGAGAAGACGCTCTTGCAGTCGTAGCACTCTTTAGCGTTCTCATCGTCCATCCAGTAGTCTCTTGATAAACCTGGTCGTAGATTAGTCACTAATTCTCGTATACAGAGGATCAAACCCACCTTCTCCACGAATCTTCCTCATAACTTTCGAAACAGAATTAGAGCGTTGGAAAGACGTCGAAGTCTTGATGCTTCGGGTATCATCAGGGATAGGGAATCCGGGTATCGAAGTGCCAAACACCCCGCTATCGAGCGAGTCAAATGGTAAAGGCGAATAGGGCATCCCAGGAGCCGGTCCACCTTGCCTCGAGGAATGTCCTTGGGCGAGTTGCTCGTCAAGCCCCAACGAAAAGCTGCCCATGGGTAAGAGATGGCTGGTATCCACGACAGGGGGTGCAGCTCGGGATGGAACGGTCAAAAATGAATGGGGCTTCTCTGCGCTATTCTTCGTAGATGCCGACACGTTCGAGGTGGCGCTCGCCGTTGCGGTCATCGAAGGTCTGCGAGAATCTGTTCCCCCTGCCGAGCTCGATGGGGCCGAAGACGTGGCATGGGTGGGATTTGTAGCGTTGTTAGAGGAATTAGATGCTACTGCGGAAGAAAGAGGGCCAGATATGTTCTTGAGACTGGACAGAACCGAGGTGAAGAGGTTGTAGGACGAATGCCCCTGTTCGTCCTCCTCAGAAAACGGGTTGAAGGAGGTGAGGCTGGAGACATCGTCCCTAATCCCTCGCGAGCTGGTCGACTGGCCACTCCCACTGATCACTGAGCTATGCAACGGGGACTGGGCTGGGGTTGGAGACTCCATGAATCGCCATAGGAGATATTATTGGAGGTGAAGTCATAAACTGCTTCCGCTGATAGTCCCGCCCTCGTTTGCGCCTGTTGTGCGATACGCGTGGCACGTGTGTTCATTAGCCTCGACCTTGCTCCCAACTCCCATCCACCACTGTCCCAGTAGCAACTATGGATGACGACGATGCCGATTATATGCAGGGAAGCGACGATGAGGTACAGATCGCCGATGCAACACGCTCGAGACTCGCGCTCATGGTACCTAGGACTACGGCTTCGATTACTCCGATAACGATGAGGATGCCGACGAGTCAGGGAGCGTGGATCTGGAGAACATGTACTATGTAGCCAAGTGTAAGCTGCTTGACTTTCTGAGTATGCCTTCTCTCACCCGCCGCCAGCCAAGAAGGAAGATAATCCAGACGCGGCGCTGGAGCAGTTCAGAACAATAGTTGAGAAGGAAAAGGAGGATGAGAAAGGCGATTGGTATGTTATCGGCCTTTCTTCTCGTTATCAGCGCTAAAGGTTCTCCCAGGGGTTTCAAGGCACTGAAGCAAATGACCAAGCTGCTGTACCTGACGCTTCGAAGACCAAACGAGGCGCTCAAGACATATACCGAACTCCTCACGTACACCAAGTCTGCCGTCACGCGCAACTACTCCGAGAAGACGATCAACAACATCTTGGACTACGTGGGTGGTGGAAAAGGCGGTCCTATCGACGTCGATGTGCTCGAGAAGTTCTATCAGGCCACAAAGAAGGCGCTTGAGGAAGCTAAGAACGACGTGAGTTGCCCCATGCACGCCGCCTGACCGTATCGTTGCTGGAAAGTCTATATAGCGCCTATCCGCAAAGACCAACCTCAAGCTGGCCAAGCTTTGGCTTGATCGCAAGGAATACGGACGCCTCTCCAAGCTCATTCGCGATCTACACGCAGCCACAATCGCTTCAAGCGATGCTGACGACCAGTCACAGCGAGGAACGCAGCTACTGGAGATCTATGCTCTCGAGATTCAGATGTACAACGAGACCAAGAATTTCAAGAAGCTCAAGGTATTAGGCTCTGAACTGCTGGTGCTACGCATTCTGACTATTACGTAGGAGATCTACAACGCCAGTAACGCCGTGCGGTCTGCCATTCCTCATCCTCGCATCATGGGTGTCATCAAGGAGTGCGGTGGTAAGATGTGGATGGGTGAAAGTAAGTTACCTCCCAACGCCTGGCAGGTGGCCAATGCTTAGACGACATCCAGGGCAATGGAATCGCGCAAGCGAAGACTTCTTCGAATCGTTCCGCAACTACGATGAAGCAGGCTCACCACAACGAATCCAAGTCTTGAAATACCTTGTGCTGGCGAACATGTTGACTGGTAGCGAAGTCAACCCCTTCGATTCTCAAGAGACGAAGCCGTACAAGAACGACCCTCAGATCAAGGCCATGACGGACCTCGTCGACGCGTACCAACGACGAGAAGTTCACTCCGCCGAGAAGATCCTCAAGGACAACCGTTCAACGATCATGGACGACCCATTCATCCGGTCGTACATTGGCGAGCTCCTTCGCAGTCTGAGGACGCAGTACCTCATCGACCTAATCAAGCCATACACACGTCTTGAGCTTTCCTTCTTGGCCAAGCAGCTGGGTGTGGATATCCAGGAGGTCGAGGAACTCCTCATCGGCCTCATACTGGAAAACAAGGTGGAAGGCCGGATTGACCAAGTCGGCATGAGACTCGAACTTGATCGACAGTAAGTCCCGGCGCTAACCCTTCCGCAAACCGTGTTGAACTTATTTTTGTTCCCAGACAAAGCCTGGAGAAGAAACGATACGCCGCCCTCAGCAAGTGGACAGAGGCATTGGAAGGGGTTCATAGCGCAGTTGTCGGCAAGACTGCCACTTCATCACGCAATGACCCGTCCATGCTTGGCCCAGAAGTGTTTACGATGGGCGACCGGTGGGGCTGAGCGCTGAGTGTCCTGCGGTGACGTCCATGTATTTGTTACGCTTTTCCTCTCCTCTGTATCATAGTCAACCCAATCTGCTCCTGCAAATGAGGTCTCGAAGAAAGTAGTATTAAGCAGTAAGATAGTGTCGTCCGGTGCATCGAGTGAGTGGTATTGACTGCCAGCAAAAGAGGTTAGCCATGGGAGTACATGAGGACCAGATTGAGGGCGTACATGCATCTAAAGTGGCCTGGGGAAAGGCTTGTACTCGTAATTCCAACCTGTTCGCGAGGGAGTCTCGGTTGGCACTTTGAGCTCTCTCGGGAATAGCCCAGGTATCCGTGCATCCAACGTTTTCACCTCACTCATCTTCAACTTCTTCGCCAGCTCCATCTCCTGCGCACTCTTCGCCCTGGGGTCGTCGCTCCTGTTGGCCTCCAAGAACAGCCTTGAGTCGAGCTTGTACAACTCGTCCATGGCCTCCTGCATCTTGGCGAACTTGCGGGCGAGCTCCTCCTCGCGCTGCTTGCGGACGTGGCGTTTGTGAAGGAGCCATGCACGTTCAATAGTCTCATGCGCCTGCACGGATGGAATTGCACGTTGAAGGNCACGGGCGACGTCGGGGCGCCAGGTGCCTACTGGTGAAGGGCGATTTCGGCGGTTTGCTGGATAGAGAACGCGACGGATAGTTTCGCGTTTTGGGTCGCCTGTAATGTCGGGCTTGGCGGCGTAGAATCGAACACTGCTAGTGCTGCCCACTGTTGACGGCGATGCGCGCAAGCCATTGAAGGCTGCCGCTTTTGCTGGACGGAGGAGGGACATGGTGGTCGGTGGAAGAGGCTCGGATTGATGCGCCAACGAAATTCTTCCTCCGCTGCTTCGGGTGTTGGGGGCGGGCTCTTTGGAACGCTTGGAGTTCAACTACTCCCTTTCAAGTCCACTACAGCTCTTGTAGAGCAATCCTGGCTATATGATAGGTATACAGGACCGCGGAAAGCCTATTCACCTTGCCAGACCTGGACGCACCATTCCGACCTGTTCGCATCATGCTGGCACTCCCGTCCGAGCTTCAGCTTCTCATTATTGACAACCTTGACGCGCTCGACATCCTCAGCCTACAGACGGTAAGTTTTGAATACTCCGAGCTATACATTATCAGCTAACGGTTTACTTTGAAAGACGTGTAAACGTCTGTACACCCTAGTTGAAAAGTCAGAGAAAGCGATATGGAGGAACTGCCTTGATCGTTACTGCACTCGGAATGGCCTATTCAAGCCAGGCTTCAACAATATCACCTCCACCAGCGACTACAAACAAGCGGCAACCGCATCCCTACGATTCTTCAAGGCATACCGACGTGCAGCCAACGCCGATGACAACCGGGAAATCGGGAAAAGAAGGCAGAGGCTCGAGTTCCCTCCGGCCGAGTTGCCTCAAGTCGAGGGCAACATAAATGAATTGTACCTTGTGCCTGGCGGTCGTTACCTCATCACCTTCAACGACTTGTCTTTCCTCATGTGGGACCTCAGCGCCGCACCGAAACCAGACCTCGTTCTCAAGCACAAGATTGAAAGGCTGGAATCTGTGGCATACACGAACGTGGTGGGTAACGACCGGGTGCACCTCGTTTACGAGGTCGAGGCAGACTGGCCAGAGGGATATACCCCAAAGTGCGTCTTGATGTCCGAATTNACTTGGTTGGCAGTTGCTTACCCGCTCACNNAGTACCCCAGANGATGGTCCTTGGGACACNATCACCGCTTCNGAATTTGTANAGTTGCAAATCCCGCAGGGTGATACCGAAGTGCAATGCAAGCACTATGGGCGNTTCACGCTCATACATCCGGAAAACCTCAACGCAGAGGCATTTTCAGTTGTCGACGACAAGATGGTCATGCTCATAGACGGAGTCACTGTCGCTTGGAACTACGTACAAAACACATACGCCGCCTGGAAGCTTGGCGANCAGGAAGTGACCCAGCCTGTGGAGGTCNGTCGGTCCACGTACAGNACTCTTTCCCACTTNGTCTTACNATGTTCACAGATCTTTACGAGCCGTGACTATGTCATGTACATCAGCGCCGAAGGCGTTCATGGCGTTGCCTTCCCAGAATTCCAGCCCATCCCNGGAGGNTATCTCGTATTCAACACCATTACGACCATCATCTCCCCAGNTTTCACCGTCCCGCACGACCTGGAGTANGACCTCGTTCAGTCAGATTTGATTCCTATACAAGTATNTGGCCCCGACATCTGCACCCCNGTNGACGAAGGCCACCCCTTTGTCTACGACGTGCGCCAAGCAATACCGAAAGGCGGAAAAGTCCTCAGTAAAGAGGAAACTATAGACCTGCTACTGGGCAACCTTCCGCAGGNTGTTCAGGATTACCGAGCAGATGGTGACGGATTGCCTAGAACGCAACCAACCGAATCGTTATCGCGGGCGGAGCAAGGCNCTTATAATGAATTCGACGCATTCGCGAATGGAAGCCTTTGTGTAGGAAGCCCAAANCCCGACATGGAGGTGATTCGGCATCGCTTCTCGTTGAACTCCTCCGACCCGTCCAAGAGTACCCTCGAGCGCGTGACATCACAAAAGGCTCNAGTTCGNGGCTANCCNGACAATCCAGGAGAGGTCCTNTTCGCCAACTACCACGAGCGCTGCGATGNNCAGACTGTCACTCTCTGGCGNGAGTCGCTGTGGGACGAACAAGATGAAATCAATCGAAAGGGCGCTTTGCTTCTTTCGATGTCGGATATCCCAATGGGCCCGCTTNCCNAGACNACCNCGANCGAGCGGGGTGAACTTCCTNTGGTTCCCCTAATCGANATGCANGCCGGNAATAGCTTNCTCGACGACGGNCANCCCTGGGCAGGAGACTGTATAGTGGANCCAGCGTCGGCGAAAGTNGTCNTNTTGTGGGTGGATGACTCGGCTATCGCTCANGTAGAGTTGATNGAGNTAGANTAGGNGTGTAGGGGGCAGAGCCAGGCGTTATNGACTTNTNATNNCATANANCAATGCNCANATTNGAACAATAGCCTCTCNATGCGNNCATACTCGTTGTTGAANGNGGTAANCGCTCGATAGGCGCCCATGAGCNACGCNAAGGCTTCGAACGCNGAAAGGCCAATATGGATGTCGTCAAAATCGTCAATTCATCTACACTCTACTATACAATTTGGCGTTGAANTGTCCGTCACATTCTGGGTTGATTNNNAGCTTNGCTTAAACTGTGGGGGAAACAAAGAAGAAGTGGNTCAGTACTTCAAGTCCNCAGCGGGGAACTCAGCCAAAGGACGTACCTCTCTCAAACCTCCAGCACTGGTTCTTGCCCTCCCAGCGGCCCCAGAGCTCAATGGGAGTTCCGCCGCTGCCGTCGCCATGGTTGGTGAGGTCAACGTTGAANACGGTGTTGGGGAGGCAGATCCTGCGNAGCATGTTAGTACGNANANACNNGCNTACAGCTNTAGAGAGCGTACCTGTAGACGCTCTGGTCNTGCTCATCAGGCCAGATGTGCCAGCCGAAGGGCTGGTCTGCGCCAACGACAGCGAGACCGTCGCGAGGATCGCCTCCTGCAGGTGCAAGGTACTTGCCGCTCTCGACGTTTTTGAACGCCCAGGCTCCTCCGTCGATGTTAGAGAGTTCCCACTAAGTAATGAGGTTAGTACCNACGACAGCGAAGCAGGATAGATTGGACGTACAATCTGGTTGGGAGTAGCATGCCAGCCCCAGCCAGCGATGCTGTGGCCATTCTTCCTCGACAAGTCGAGAGCAGTGCCGCCCTTAGCGTTGGTGATCTTGTAACGTCCGCCGGCTTCGATTGACATAGTNGCGCTATAGATGGGTTATGTGTAGTTGATGGGTTGGTTGTGGGATTGTACTGTGGGTTCAACGCCGACTCGCGAGTGCCCCTTATATACCTGGGGAGTGGCTACCCCAGAAAGCCCCCTGAATTTCTGGCGTCAGCCGTTTCTTGTAATGCTCATTGCCAAGATACGTCATAAGACCCTTAGCCGTCGCGACCTGCCTGTGGATCCCCATTTGATTCATTGCCAATGCTATAATGACCTGGGCTCACCAGAGAGGAGTGAGGATATCGACGTTTACCGGTAGTTGCAACCCGTCGAGGCGAGAGGCGAAGTAGATTCTACAATCGATTCACAGAGCGCAGCGTCCAACAATCGCGTGTCCGACATCCCGCACTATTGAGGGTGTCGTCGAACTGCTACTCGAAGTCTCCACGTGCAAGCAGCGTGTAACGAGGTGCATTCATGCCGTCGGTGGAGGGTGGAAGGNGGTGGAGCGGCTGGGTGCAATCCTCGAGGNGAGTGTGGTCCCTGNTAGGAGCGAGCGGCATTACGTAGTAAAGAGTAGNNGACTCGNNNTAGCCGACNNTCCTACNCATNGGNCTNNANGNNTGAGCGCGTATANCAGGTATAACGCTGCTTGGAGCCTAGTTGAGGCTGGCTTTCACANNATGGTCGCTAATCGAGCCGATTCTTCCATCTTCGCGCTNCAGGCGTAGATATCAAGCCAAGACTGGGAACAGNGTNTGGAGACCAGCGACCGAGCTTNNGNATCGCCGCNTCCTCGCACTGTNNGNNNGAAAAGGGGCTTATATNAAGAGGAGGNANCTTGTGACCATCTACGCANTTCTGTNAGCTNTCCGAGCAACTGCACAGGAACCCTGATAATTACCGGCTCTNTGCTATGCAGCCAGCCCCGCACGCGGAGCCAAATCTGCCGCCTCGGCTCCCATGCGTCTCCTACTCAGTCCTCCTCCCGCCTCCTTACGTCGATGACGCTAGCCGTCTACTGTCACTGCGCCGAACGAGCCACACATTAAAGAGGGCGCGTACCCCTACTACCCGTCTGTGGGGAATGTAGGATGACGATAATGCATCGAGTTGGCGCCTGAAGGCATAGAGGTATGGCAACCCTCTCTGACGCCATCGCTCGTGGTGTCAGCAGTGCCTTGCATGCTGAGCTCGATGACGCGTGAAAGAGCAGGTCACTCCATCGTACACGAGTGTGCTGGAGGAGAGTAGTGGAGGGAAGGCAGAAGGAAAGGTTGGTCAAAGCAAACGAGTGATCATTTACTTCGGGCACAATCCAAAAAGGTTCCGCAAGCGCCCATGACGTGCTTTCACCTCATGGTCGGGACGAACTGACTTGTGCACAGATATGTGAGTGGTAAGAATGCGTTCGCATTGCTCTGCTTTTATTATAATGTAACAACCATACGAGGACCTCCCCACTCTTGGAGACCTCAGGGAACCAAACGACCTACGAAAACATTGCAAACCTAATGGACAACAAAGGTAGCGAACGATGAAGGGTAACCAGATGTCAGTCGTTCAATGCATGTAATTGGTATGGGGAATAAGGATAACTTCGCCGTCACGACCACAACTTCCCTCCACTTCCCTCGGCCAGCCCAAGCAGAATTTGCTAGTCAAAACCAGCAGGGCGTTTACTTCCTCTTCTTGAGCTTCTCGTCGTCCTTCTTGGTCTCACCAGCGGGAGCGACGGGAGCGGTATCAGCCTTCTTCTTGTCGTCGGGGCTGGGGGCGTCGGTCTTCTTAGAAGACTTGGTGATGACAGGCTTGGAAGCACCGCCGACGAGGCCGAAGATAGCGCCAATCATACCGAAGAGAGTGAAGATGAGACCAACGAGGACGACACCGACTTCAGGTTGGGTCTTGAAGGCAGAGGCGGGATCGGACTTGGCGGTGTCGATAAAGTCGAAGAGGCGAGAGCGGATCCATTCAATAGGGTCCTCACGGAAGGAGACACTGTCCTCGTCGGCATCGTCCTCAGCGGGCTTCTCAGCGGCAACCTCCAGG
>JANDKE010000778.1:0-20193 GCA_027627275.1 Coprinellus aureogranulatus | reverse complement strand
AAGTACGCGTCGTACCTGAAGGCCGCTGACAGGAGCTTTGCGTCCCAGCCATACTTCTTCTGGAACCAGCCGTTCGCTCCTAACGAGGGTGGGGCTTTGCCGACTAATACGCGGGGTGCCAACGCGCCTTCGCGTACCGGGTCGAAGTCCACAGTGAACGGGGACGATGATGAGGAAGAGGATAATGGGGCTGTGGAGAATGTGGCGCGTGTCTGGCCTGTTGCGCTGGCTTTGGTGCTTGGCTTCGCTTTCATCTAATTTATATATACGGACTTCGTCAGACTTTGCATGCACAAGTCTGTTGAACTGTTGCTTTGACACTCGCAGTTGACCAGTCCTATTGTATTCAACGTCATTTGTTGGGACGTGCCTTGTATATAGCGCGTGGGCGTTTGTGACATTACTACTCATCTATCTATTCATCTGGATTTCCTGCGGGGCCAGTATGATGGCCAGACTTGGACTATGTATACGTACATAGCGATATTCGCTTGGGCGCTAATCGCGAAGAAGCGCTGGTGCGTCACCGATATCCCAGGCTGACTTCCATCGCGAAGCATGGGACTTCTCGCCCAATATAGTCGAAGACGCTGGCATTTACGTTACACCGTGTGGAAGGCACTGCGAGCGATTCAGAGCTGCTCTCCTGACATCCACCGCTCGACCATTTCCAGCGACTCCACAGGTTTGTCGTAGGGAGCCTTGACGCGCGCTCAGAAAGCTTCCAGAGAAACGACTGAATCAGGACATACCATATGACCCGCACCACTGATACTAGCAAATGTCAACCCCCCGTACGTCCTCGTCCTCCCTGCCACCCTCCCTCCTACATAAATCCCTAGACGGCTCTGCCCTCATACCCTCCATCCCACTCCACTCCAATTCCATCGTCCACCGTTCCGTACCAATATGATTGGCGAAGAGATCGTTCGCCCCAGCGTACATGAGCACCCGAATTCCGCGGTCAAGGAGATTAGAAACGTAGTGCCGCGTGGGCTTGTACCTGTCCATCTTGAAGAGGAAGTTTTCGAGGACGGTGTCGGAGCATGTTGTGGTGAAGATGTCGATGCCAGGGTGGGCACCGAGTTCTGAGCGGGTGTCTGTGCGATTGAGGTACTCAGGGATGTGCCTAGGTGCTCGGGTTGGGTCCGGTGGTGTAGCTGTGGAAAGCAATTGGAACGTACTTGGACAGTGGGTAACAAAGGGCATCATCCAATCCGCCTTCACAGGGGACGCTTAGATCGTAGGGGTTTACACCTGCGCGATGAACATCAGTGGGAGACTGGGCGTGGAACGACGTACTGGTCGCAAAGATAGGGTGCATCATCTCCGCCTCACAGAAAGCGATGGCAGACTGACAGTTGAGTTTATCGAACGTATCGATGCAACATTCTTTCAGTTTCTTAGTACACCGGGGCATCTGCAATGTGCATCACTCCATTTAGCGTGGAGACTAAGGAATAAGTAAGTGAAAGATGCTTACAGCTTGTTTCATCCGAACGCACGCTTGCATACCAAGCGGTGGAAGAATAGGCGGTACCGTAGCGCCTGTACACGCCATCTCGTAGTACGTCGGCAACATAAACGTATAATCTGGCATTCCATTACCTTTTCCACCAGTTCCATCAGCTCCTCCCTACACTTCAGAAAGAAACAGGAAGCAACACGAACCTATCATAAGCGAAGTCAATTTGACCGGTGTCAAACCCCCCGGGCCTTCCTTCGCCTGAGTGAGCTTGCGATCGAAGTCGTAGAGATGAGCCGCAAAGACAGGGAGGTACCTCCCCGCGTACGACTCGCCTGCCATATG
This sequence comes from Coprinellus aureogranulatus, assembly GCA_027627275.1. NCBI lineage: Eukaryota > Fungi > Basidiomycota > Agaricomycetes > Agaricales > Psathyrellaceae > Coprinellus > Coprinellus aureogranulatus. Next base: position 18,383 of record JANDKE010000778.1, on the reverse strand, counting down.
GAACGGCAGCCCTTTGAACTTGGGAAAGTGTTCGAAGAAGGTGTGGATGAAGGCTGTGATGTCTTTGGCTGCTTCTTCTGATGTACCCTGCATTCGCATTTGAATGGGTTAGCAGTGAAAGAATTAGGGTTAACAGAGAGACGGAGGAGCTTACGACGTGTTCTCCGTAGTCGGCGTACGAAAATCCTACTCCGATAGGCTGGTCGATGAAGAAGACGTTCGCTTTGATGTTCCACGATTCTGGATGGAACTTTGTCGTGTTCCCGTCCATGATTCTGCAAGGTCCTGTGCCGAGTCAGATGCGTGTGAGCGCTAAGCCTCATACGACGAGTAAAACGGTGTCGGCATGCTTCTCTCACCTAGTTCCATGAAAAGCCCGAGAGATGACGAGCATCCTGGTCCTGCACAATGTTCAGCCATCAATGAACATCTTAAACCCAGGAAGAATGGCGGTCGCCTAACCTCCATTCGTCCACAAAATAACATCGTCCCTCTCCGGCTTACTCCGACTCTCGAAGAAGTAAAAGAACAGATGCTTGGCTCCTATATCGATGTATCCTGTGTAAGAGCTAAGAAAATGGACAGCGTTTATCAGTTAGTTCCCTTCAAAGACTGTTCGAAAAGAAGTCAGGCTGAGCTTCACTTGACTGTCCCATCGCAGAACCTCGTTTTCTTGACGCGGACTTGGTGGTTTGGAAATGACGGGTGCTCGAGGACCGTAAATCGGCTCTGGGAGAGAGCGCTGAGATGTCCCAGAGGAGTGAATTGGGCTGCCTTAGACGGAGTCTCTTCGCGGGATAATGTTAGCTTGATCTTGAAGTGCTGTAGAAAGGGGGACGCACCCAATGCTGCTTGCTGATGATCAGAGGAACCGAATGCAAAAGTTGGAGCAGTGAGGCAAAGCCAGAGAAACGGCGGCCCCAAACGCGTGAGCTTCATGGAAGGGAAGAGAGGCAGGAAAGTCATCCGCAGCAGCGCAGTCCACTCTCAAGTATGCACTCAAGCTATAGCGACCGACGAAGCACCCTTCACGGGAGTTAAAGGGGAGCACTCACGCGTTTCCCAATTCACCAGACCCAAGTACAAACAGAATCTATTGGCCAGACCTACAAAGTGGAGGGGGAGGGTTATGCCAGGGGAGCCCTCTCTCTGATATTCAGAGAGCTTCCCCCGCAAGCCATCTGTTAACCAGCTCCAGACTCTCCACCGGCTTATCATACGGGACCTACATAAAGGAAAAGTCGTCAGCGCACCAATGAACCATCAACTGGGAGTCAACCATACCATATGCCCCGCCCCATCAACCGTAGCAAACGTCAACCCCCAAACTCCTCGTCTCCCCCGCCTTCCTCCCCCAACCTCCCACGTCCTCCTCCCTCCCCCCTATACCCCTCTTTCACCACTCCACTCTAGGTTCAAGTCCATCGTTCGTTCCCAACATGGTTACATATCCAGTCGTTCTTCCCCACGTAGATGAGGGCACGGACGCCCCGGTCGAGCAGGTTGGAGATGTAGTGGTAGGTGGGGCGGTATTCGTCCATTGTTAAAGCGAAGTTGGTGGAGACGGATGGAGGAGCAGGAGGTGAAGTTTTGTGGGAGAGGGAGGGGGAGACTCCGATGAGCTTTCGAACCTCCGGCCGATCCAGATACGAAGAGATATGTCTGTGGTCAGTCGGATTAGGATAATATGGTACAGCGGCGAAGGATAATGGATATCTCAGCGTACTTGGTAACAGGGTAACAGAGTGTATCTTCGATGTTCCCTTCGCAGTCTACACTTATATCATACGGATTCCTGCCTATAGTAGCGCACCTTGTCAGGTTCGCTGTCAAACACGACAAGTAGTTGGAAGAACTCACCAGAATTGAAGAACGGTTCCGCTAATTCAGCATCACAGAACGCTGCAGCGGCTTGGCAGCTGAACTCGTCATATATGTCGACGCAGCCTTCTTTGAGGAGCTTATTGCAACGGGGGACCTACAGTATCGGTCATCGCGGGGATTAGTCGTTGCTGGTAGCGAATGGGTATGCGGAGGATAGCCTACGTACAGCCTGTTTCATCCGGACGCACGTCTGGATGTCCAGGATGGGCGCAACCGATGCGGGTGTGCACGCCATATCGTAGTAGGACGCGGACATTGTGAAGAAGTCCGTTAAACCATTGCCTGCAACGCCGACTCAGACGAACCCACTCTACCACGCGACGGACGAGGGGAGATAACGCACCAATCATCACAGACGTGAGGTTGATGGGAGCCAGCCCCTGCTGTACCAGCAGACGATTCTGGTCGTACACAGCTGCAGCGAAGACCGGTATGTACCTCCCCCCGTACGACTCGCCCGCCATATGGAACGCTCGACCCTGGAACTTCTTGAAGTGCTCAAAGAAGACGTGTACGAAGGCTGCGATGTCTTTGGCTGCGTCTTCCGTTGTCGCCTGGTTTAAAACCATCAAGTTAGCCTTTACATGGAGAGTGCAAGTGGAGTCAAGAGAAAGGAGGGGAGACGAGACGTACCACATATTCGCCGTAGTCGGCGTAAGAGAAACCGACGCCGATAGGCTGGTCGATGAAGAATATGTTGGCACGGGAGTTCCATGAGTGGGGGTGGAATTTGGTGCCGTTGCTGTCTAGCACTCTGCATGGCCCGAGTTCCATGAAGAGACCTAACGAAGACGAGCATCCAGGTCCTTCGGGTCGTAGTCAGACGCGTAAATAACACAAGCAGACGAAGGATAGCTCACCTCCGTTGGTCCAAAGTATAACATCGTCTTCGTCAGGGTCATTCCTACTCTCAAAGAAGTAGAAGAACAAATGACGCGCTTCGACGTCAATATACCCAGTGTATGCGCTATATCGCAGTCGCTTCAGCATTGAGCGCGCCACCAATCCCTCCGACGAACGTACTTCACAGTCTCATCGCAGAACTTGGTCTTCTTGATACGTACTCCATGTCTAGGAAACGCAGGGTGCTTGAGCGTCGTGAATTCCGTCTCCGAGAGGACATGAAGGTCTTCAAGAGGAGTGAATAGGCCGGAATCGTAGTTTCCCCCTATCCCGGAACCGTGTTGGCCGTCGTTTACGCCGGTGAGGTTAAGGTTTACTCACCAACAGACGCGTTGAGGACCTCTTGAGGCCCAGGGCAGGGGGGTTCGGTCCGCCTCCGGATCAACGCAGAGACTCCGCCCGCACGTGAGCGTTGCATGACGAAAGCCCCTATCACCATCATGTTCTCTTGTTTCCGACACTCACTGACCCCTTCATGCCATCGCTCTGATATCCTGACCCTCTCCTCCTCGTACGCGTCTGCTCTCTTCCTCAATTCTCCTGTAAGGAATGTGCTAACGAATCCCGCAGAGATCACAAGAACAGAAACTGGAAATGACGCCCTCGAAAACCGTGGAAAGCGCTGGAACGACGAGCGCTCCTCCTCCCAACCCTTCTTCAATCCTCCCTTCCCCACCTCTTTCTCCACCATTATCACCTCCGGCAACGATGGTTACAAGTGCAAACGCCCAACAGACTACAGAGCTGCGCCATATGACGAGTGCCACTGGCCTCTCGCTGTCGACGAGCCCCGCGCGCCATGTCGGTCGACGGACGTCTCAGCACCTGAGGACGGGCGATACGGGGTTGAGGAGTCCGAATAGTATTCCGAGTAGTCCGACGTCGATGTGAGTACCTGAATCTCGTGTTCGTTGCCGGTATTCCACGATCCCCGTTCTGGTTTTTGCCACTTTCCACCACGGTCTCCGTGTTTCTTTGGGTTCGTTCATTCAGTCATCCATCGTTCGTGCAACGCCACTTCGAGGCTGGGGTTTCTTGATTTTCATGGCACTTTCTCTTGGATGTCGGTGAACCTATCGCATTCCATCCAACCCTTTCGTTCGGCCATGCCACCGCCTCCCTCGGTGCTTCGCTGGTCCCGTCCATTCTTCGGTGTAGGCTCGTGGCTACCCCACTACACCACGCTCTTCGGGATCTTACCTGACCCTTGAACCGGCTACTCTCCCCCGTCTGCGTTCATTCGAGATCCGGACGTACCTCTACGCGCGATCCTCTTATCGCATCGATGCACTTTCACAACTCCTCTTGTCGCTTGACATCATTCTCGCCTTTCGATCCAGTCTGCCACCATACAGTAAACTGACATTCCCTCCTTCCAGCCACTCCTCCTCTTCAGCGATCTTCGAACGCGATATCGAGCCCATCCTACCCCCCTCGCCACCCTCTCTCCCAGGCAAACCACTCGACCCACACCGGATCCCCCGCGCGAAGAATACTGAGCAGCTCGACCAAGCTGTTCCCTCAGTTCTCGATTCTGCTGCAGCTATCCTCACTTCCACACCCATGCCATCGTCGACGTACCCTCTCAGTCCTACTTCTTTCAACGCTCCTCCTCCTCAATCCACCTCATCAAACCCCTCATCCAACCCCGCATCCAACCCCGGATTCAACCCAAGCTCGAACCACGCATCGAACCCAACCTCGAACCCCGCGTCCCCTGGGGCAGCTGGTCCACCTGCGAATGTTAGTGTCTCAGCTCACTTCAGCTTGTCCCAGCTCAGCTGACAGCCATGGGCCAGCTGAGCTACCATTGAAATCAAGCTCAGCTGGCACCAAAAAAGCTCAAGCTGACCCGGGCTCAGCTGCCAGCTGACTGACTCTAAGTGGGGCAGCTGGACGAGCTGAGCGTGACTTAGAGTTGCTCAGCCCATGTGACCTAGGTAGGAGGGCGCATAGCGGCCGGGGCTCATAACTTGTTGCAGCAGCAACAAGGAAGCAGTGGATAACTGAAGCCTCTAGGTCAGGGTACTATCATCTATACTCCGTTTGCCTGCATTTGACAATTCCCGGTGAGTGTCCTACGCTACATCCATGTTCTCAGCTGAGCCCCCCTCTGAGCCTGCCGGCATCCAGGAAGTGAGAAACTTCCGTTTTGGGCTTGCCTTCTGAATTCGTCTTGGATCTTTCGTTCGCTGGAACCTGTTCATGTTCGCCTCCTTCATTGCCTGGGGGACATCTAAGTAACACTGTTGTGGATATATGGAGCTCCGTACCTTAGAGAACTCATTGTTCAACAAGCTCAATGCACGCATGCCAAAGACTAGCCTGTACCGAATGTTGCTATTCTGGTTTGAGTGATAAGGGAAGAGTGTGAACGTGGCGCAGACTTCAACGATGTCGCCCACAGAGAACCGCTCAGGTGGGAGGGAGTCATATCTACAGTCGTTTCGTGACTCTGTCATCTGAAAAGGTATTCCGAAAGGCGTGGTGCATTTGCGCTTGGCTGGGAACTGGCTGTTGACTTGCTGCACCTTGAGAATTGAGAATGCCTGTTACACAACTCCAGAGTACAAATAAAGTTGTAGCAAGAACTGGAAAACCTGGCAGCTACCACAAGGCTAACTATGGAACATCTTCCGAGTCAGCACCACTTGGCGTGGGTGGAGATAAGTTCGTCCACTTTTGTGAGGGGCAAATCAGTAAGCGACCTGGAAAATGAGAAGCACGTGTGCTTGGCGATGCACATTCCGCACACAGGCCTGACACCTTTGCTTCGAAGAGCCATAAGGCTTCTGACACCTCTACACCTTCAGCCTTAGATTTTATATGGATTTGAGCTGAAATGTAAGCATCAGTTTTAGGTCGGTGCACATACCAGGCTCATCGCAATGCGGCAAATACCTAGGAGTAAAGACTGGTTATCTGGGTTGGTGGTTAGAGCGTTCCCGGACTTCAACACCCAATCGTGTCGACATTCCACGCTGGGGTATCCACTGTCCTCAAAGTCAAGCGACCTTGGGCTTATGGAAATGGAGGAGTTGTCTGAATTCGTGATATCACTGGCACAGCGGTCTGTCAATTCGGCGTCCATGCCAAATGTGGGTCCCAATGTAAGGGTGGTAGGGACCCCCAACCGATTCCAGCTGCGGGCAGGGTTGCCATCGATAAGGTGGCTAGCGACAATGGACTCATCTACCTTGTCATCCTGCTCTTCTCCGTCCTCTGAACTCATATTGTTTTCAATACCAGGGGTGGTCTGGGTAGCAAGGAGGACGGGCATGACACGTCTTTGGGTCTCTGGAAGCCTTTGACTTCCTATGGACTGGAACAGAGAGGGTGGGATTTCCATGGTGATGATTGTCAGAAGGCTGAGAGGAAGAGTGGACAAGGCTTTAGTTCAATTACAATTATTTGAACCCTTCAAGTTAGCGCTAGCGCCGCGGTGAATTTTGTAATAGAATCCAGAGTTTAGATGTCATATCAAATGCACTTGGGTGTGGTGTAGTACCCCGATGAGATCGTTGACCGCACTGCAGATTAATTTCGTTTCCGTCTTGCAGATCAAGCTCTAAGCAACAGGAAGGAAGAGGAGAAAGATCGGAAGTGTGGCATGCTCCAACCCCAGGAGGGGGGTCACTACACCAGATCTGCGGGACATTCTTCAACGGCCGTCATGAAGGCTGCCTCTGTCTCCCTTACTGACCGATGCATAGGAAGTAGGCCAACTCAAGGCGCGGCAGCCGACCCTCAGCATTTTGCCTGGAGAGAGCTTGACCAGTTACCGCGTGACGGCATTGAGGGTTTGATGTGAGGTTGAGCTTCCATATTGCTGTCAAACACTCATTCAAATCGAAGCTAACTCGAATGTATATTTGTGAGCCTGGCGCGGCAGCGTCACTATTTGATACTGAACTCTTATACTGAACGATATACAAAGGTAAGAGTTCAGTGACTACCACTAACCAACTAGTTTCGCCAACCTTCATGCCTGCAGTTTCCCCTAGCTTTCAGTTGGCGTTCAGACCTACAAAAGGACCTTGCAAGTCCCCCACGTTGTCGTTGATCTCACAGTACTACGTCCTGCGTTCACTGCTTTACTGTGCACCCTCGACATCCACTCATTCGTATGGCAGGCTGTGGGCCCATTCAGCGGCACCCTTGCCTTCAGTAATGAACATCTAGAATAGATGAGTGGGTACGTCATTCAGTTTATATGGCCTCAAATGAACATTCCCTTGCCTTGTATATCAAGGCAGAAAGGGAGGGTCCTGCGCCCCTTTGTACCCTTTATACTGTATCCTACTACACGCACCGCCATGACGATTGCATGCTCGTGCAGGAAAGTGCACCTTGATCTCGATGGATGAGATTGAGAGTCAGTAGTGGGGACAGGTGGGGGTCCCGATCGTTTTCCTTCATGTCGGTGAATTCGGAACCATCTGAGAAGGAGATCTAGAGCTTTGAATGGAAGGTTAAGGGGATCTCGAAGAGAATAAAGTACAGTTCATCCTTGAATACGATAACTGGCCCAGGGAACTGATTAATTCTTATCACACCTCGGCTCTCCGTTCTCCACTTCGCTCTACCTGCTCTTCTGCACTTCCGCCTTCCCTTGTCATACCTATCCAGGCCGCAGCGCATTCCCAAGATCATGAGGCCCTTCGCTTGCGCTATGCGCGCTTGGTGAGCCATAGACGGTAGGCATGGCTTCTATGAGCGCCTTGTTGCCAACCCATCTTAACGGAGTCGCCATCGTTTTGCGCAGCTTGCGTGAATTGGCATAGGAGCACCAACTTGGTGCTTAGTATGCCATCGTCGATGTTGAGCCTTGCTACGCAGCAAGCGGCAAATGGAGATACAATGGAGTGGCCGAACACGTTGTTCTTGTCGTGTGCTGGTTGAAGAGTAACGGGGGCTACCTTTGGAGGAACTTTCCATGAGTGAGGCTTGAGGTGGTCCGACGACCTTGGGAGCTCTTTCATGAGCAGCAGTTTCAGACGGCGTGGTGGGCGATCCCAATGTGGAAATTGCGCTAGGATGTTTGCAGCTTCGATTGCGCCAGCGATGCGCCAACAGATTTGAAGGATGTCGAGGTTAGAGTCGCTTCCAATCATAGTACGCAGCGTACCGCACAGTTGCTCAAGCCTGTCTGTCCCAAGAAGGATGATCCAAACAGAGCCTTCTGGGTCGTCGATTACGAGGGTTTACGTAAGTAAGACTCGTTCTTTTAACGCGGGCTTCGCCCGCCAGAATTTGACACGTAAAAACCAGCCATGTGACATTTTGATGGCATTGATGGCATCTTATCTCATTGTTTATCTAATCTTATCTCTATGATCCCATCAATTTGCTTATCAATTTCTTTTTTGATGGGGATTTATCTGACCATGAGTTCATATTGTGCTCTTTGTATTGCCCAGTCATGCTGCGCACACGTCGTGTTCGCCCTCACTCTCATCGGCGTCACCTTTCTGACATCCGTTCTGCACCTGTTTTCTGTTCTCTATGTCGAGAGGCTATCACAGATGATGGTATGTGTGCTGTTCTCTGTCTGCATTGCTACCACTTATTATAATCTATTCTAGATCATCGTCATGCTCTCCTCCACTCTGATCTGCAGATTATGCCTGTGGAGCTGGTAGAGGCCTTTGCAGATGCATGTGACCCTGACACCCTATTCAACCTTGGCAATACCTGTCGACACTTGCAAGATATCTCTTCCTCCCTCTGGCTTGCAAGAATCATCAAGTACCTAGACCGATTTGGATTCCCCCTTCCCTCCCATCCTTCCTATCCCTCTGGCCCTATCCACTTCCTTCGACGCATGACACGTGTATATGGCCTTATTGCTGGTCCTGGCCTCCTGGAGATATTGCATCCCAGTTCAGTGGCTGGGCTGCAGGCTGCAGGCTTTTACAACAGATTGGAACTGCATATTCCCGGAACCTATGATGCGGTGGAGGTTGTAGAGGAGGAGCTGTCTAGTGCAGGGTACCACCTTCAACAGGTGCTGTCTCAGTGAGGGCAGTGAATCGGTTTGCAGACCTTGTCCTGGGTTATTCTCAGTTTGGGCGTACCCTGCACCGGATCTATCACTGGGTCAGGATTATGGAGGATGGGGATTGCCAGGAGTGTGTGGTGTTTGTGGGCGAGTCATACTATTCGGGGGTGCCTTCAGTTCTGGATGAGCCTTGCACGCTCTTCATGAACTACATCTACAACGGCAGGATCCACATCTTATATCCTGAATTGACCTTTGCTCGACAGGGTCTCATCAACAGATCCACATACGGAACACAGTTGGGTGTGGCAGACTCTTGGGATGAGGCTTGGTTCAAAAAGCCTCTTTTGGGATCTGGGTTTGAGATTGTTACGTCTCTTGGTGAGCTTGAAGGTCACGCCAACCACCATTGCTTTCATGACCCTTCATGCCCTGCTCGTAATCACACAGAAGTGGATGGTTGTAGCTGGGTCATTCCCTTCTATGAATTTGGTCTAGATCCCTTGCATGTTCATGTCTCTTGGACCTTGAAATGTGCGCCATCCTGCTTGGGACCTAATGCCCCTTGGTCTGTGTATCGGGAGCAGCGTTATATTGCTAACCATACTGTCATGGGTGAGTATCATTGGCTTGCAGATCATTGCTGATAAGCTACTGACATAATTTATAGACAGTGAGATGGGTCAAAACTATTGGCAGAATATGGAGGAGGATACATCTGGTGCATCAGAACTGGAGGATGACGACTTCGGATTGATTGAAAATGTCCACTAGATACTAGCCACCTTAAAGTATACATTCTGCCTTTGTTGTGCATTCCCACTAGGTACTGAGTTATCCGTCTGACTTTATTATCAAGTGGTGTGATTTTATGCTTATACTCTGGTTGGCTTTTCGGTTATATGTCTTCCGTGCTTCTTTTTCTGATGTTCTGATATTGATATGCTTCTATCTGTAAATGATGCTTCTTGACATTTTCTGTCACCATATGCCTTTGTGGATTCTGACGTTCTGGATCTCCATATGTGTTATTCTCATAGGTATTTTAGACCTGTTGCCTGCTGCCCACTCGATCGTGCCCTCAGTTCGTGAAAACATCCCGTACGTTGTTGAACCTCTTCTTTGAACCAGTGTAGCTGATGTACCTCTTAGTATGGCGCCAGACTTGCAGGAGTTCCCTGTAGAGGTTCTTTCCAACATTGTCAAGTTGTCCGTCACAGTTGATCGTGAACTGGGCGCCCACCCTGATTATCCTGATCGACATCCTTTCTGGACTCATCCATATGATTTTGGTACTCCTGCCCGTTCTGCAGTTGTGGAAACATACTCTTTGCTATGCAAGTCATTCAGCATTGCCTCCCAGCAGACTATTATGGAGCATATTGTCCTTTCGACAGAAGAGCAGATGGATGGCTTAGTCAAGTACCTGTTGGCAGGGCCAACTCTTTCACCAAGCACCAATATTGGAGGATTCATCCGCCGTCTTGATCTTGTCCTCCCATCCTCCTACCATCTTCCACCACTCCTCACTATCTTGAAGGCCATGCCCAATCTCTGTGTGTTGGTTTTATTCAATGGAGGGCCAGCATTGGGGCAGGAGAACTACCGGTCACATTTCAGCAACGATTTCTTCCATACCCTTGGAAAGTCCATCCCCCGCCTTCGCAGATTGCAGTTCATGAGCGATCTTGAAGTGCCAACACTCTCTCAACTCTCCTTGGTGTCAACCAACCACCCCCACCTTCAAACTCTCCAATTCATCCGACTTCACCCGGCTATCGACAGGCATCAACTTTCAATGGGCCCTCTCGTCTTTCCAAGCCTCAACTCCTTATCCATAGGAACCTTCACTCTTCCTCAAAATGGCGTCCTATTTGCCTTATTTGGTTGCTTGCTGTCCCCAACGTCCCTCCCTGTGATTTCGCGTTTGGATGTTTTGGATCGGTCTAGCAATCTACGCCTCTTTCTCCAAGTGCACGGGTTCAAGCTGGAACGCATTACCATGACAACTGGAGGACTGCCTGGCCCCGATGGATTAGCCGACCTTTCCTGGTGCCCAAACGTCAAGTTTCTTTCTTGCATTATTGCTGGAGACCCCGGTTCCTTCCCAGCTTCCCTCCCATCATTGGAGACATTTTCCATTATCAAGCATTTTTATCCAGTGCGAAGGTCAGTAATGTGCTACGTCACGCTGTTGATGAACTTGGCGAAAGTTCACCATCCTCGCCTCAAGCACATCCGGATCGATATGGAACTGCCTCTTTCGTCTTCATCTCCATGGTTGATAGATGGGCCAATGCAGACCCTTTCAGACATGGGTATCTTTCATGAGTATGTGGACTTGGATGATTGGTGTTTGGCAGATAGTGTCGATCTGTCTTGGGTTTACAACAAAGTTTGACTACAATTAGCGGTAGCTATAATGCCTTGTTATGGATTCACAACATATATGATGAAGTTATCATTTCATTTACAACAACGGTGTGTATGTGGCGTGTGTGTGACCCGTGCGCAATGAGTGCGCAGTGTGTGCGCAGTGTGCGCATTGAGTGTGGGCTATATCAGAGATTATTTGATGCCATCAAACTATGACGGATAGCATTTCCCCCCATCAATGGTGGGACTGCCTATGCGTCATAGTTTGATGGCATCAAAACAGCCCCTATATGTGGGCTGTTTCAAACTTTGGTTGAATACCTATCGATGGTTGACGTGTTATCAGACCTCCTTGCCCACACCATCAACAGCCTGGTGTCAGATGCAGTTAGAGATGGAACAATACAGTCTGTGATTTTCTTCTCTCTTATATGCTATATCTGATCTGTAAACAAGTCTCATGACTGTCAAAGAATTACGCGAGCGTGCAGAGCTTGTAATGGGGTTGGACAGTGGGTTTCTTACGGAGCCGCCTTACAACAACCTAGTGAAGGTGACAGCACATAGTGCTCTGGTAAGCTTGCTTTTTCCACATTGTCAATTTGTACTGATATATGTGGTCAGCATCATGCCCGAATAGCATATAGCCGTGAATATGAGCCAGAAGATGGTATTGGATTCACATGTCGAGGCCCCAACTCCTCTCATTGAACTCGGTTCTCGGTTTCTTCCTTCCGGCTCTGAATGTCACAAAATATTGGCATCATCAACAGGGTTGAGATCGTTTCATCTATCAGCTTGATTTCTGGCTTCTGTTTCTTCTGATAGATCAGATAACTGTATCTCCTTTCTTGTTATCGTATCTATGATACACATCAATCTACTTTCTTGCTGCGGAAATTGATGTGTGCGCACTATATATCCTGATTCTGAGGGTCATCCCTCTCTCTTCTTCTCATTGATGATGTCTCTCAATACTGGTGTGTCCTATTGGCTTTTTTCTTTCTTCTGCAAAAACTTATCCATAGCAGATGAAGGCTGGAATAGTCTCTCAACAGAGCTACAGTATAAAATCTTGAAGCTCCTGCCTCTGGACGATATCAAGACACTTACCAAGATTGATGGAATGCGAGATCTGGTTGGATTAGCATTGGAAGATGCAGTTCGGGATGTTATAGTGGATTTCAAGCTCAATGCTGAGTCTACCTTCAATGTTATGCGGCAGACTAACACTGTTATTTCTGGGTCTGCTGCTTTGAAGGTAGTCTTGGCAGAGGAGTGGGATGTCAATGATCTAGACTTCTACTGTCCTGAAGACGCTGCAGAAGAGGTTATTCAGGCTTTTGAAGCAGATGGATATGCCGTGGCAGATCAGGATGTATCAGAGTATGAGCCACATATCATCTCGCCAGGATCTGACAATGAAGATCTGGTAGAGGTTCAGATTGGAGGAAATCATTGCATCAAGAGAGTCTTGACTCTTCTGCATCCAGTTTACGGCAAGAAGCTCAACATCATTGAATCCAATTCCTCCACCTCTTTGGCACCTCTTGCTTTCTTCCATTCGACCCAGGTCATGAATTTTATATCGGCAGCAGGGGTGGCGTGCAGTTATCCAAACCTGACTTTACATAAGACTGGTGGGTCTATGTCTTTCAACAGCCTGTCATTGTCTCACATGGTGTTAGGTATTCTTAACACTGATACATTTGTATCTGCTGTTGGAATACGACCAATTCCTGCAAGGCTTATCCAAGCTTTAATCAAGTATCAAGAACGGGGCTTTCATTTGGTCGAAGGGGAAAGGAATGACTATCATAGGTCAATTCGTTTGGAAAAGAGGATGTGGAGGGATCCTGACTGTCTTCGTGTTCGATTTCGTAAGCACAATCTTATGCTTCCTGGATTGGATTGTAGGATCAGGTGGCAGTTGGGCCGTCGGGATTATGATGGCAGAGGTGGATATAAAGAATATGGACCAAGCTGTGTTGTCCAGGAGTTGCGTGGAACAGTTGTATTCCAGGATAGAAGGCCTTTTCAGATTTATCGGTCATTGAACTGCATCACTGTATTCTTTGCCACTTCCATAGATAGCAAACGTTTTTGTGTTAACAATCCATTCTCTGCAAACCAACTTCTCTGAATTCAATGTCCCACTAGAATTCCGTCAGTTGCATATCTTTTTTAGAGATAGAAGGCTTACTATAATGAAAGTTTTGCGTTGCATATACTATGATGAGAGCTTCCATGACATCTGTTTCGGGAACTTGATCACCACACATGCCAGCACATCGAAGGCGCCATAACATAAAGCGATTCCCCCTCCTCTTTGATTTTGGTTGATTGTTGTAGGGGGTGAAAATATCGTTCCAGTAGGCCTTGCCATCCATTGAGTTACGAACGGTATAAGGACACCTATGGTCTTGACCGCATATGTGTGATGTTGCGAGGGGCTCTTGTAGTTTGGTGATTAAGGTGAAGCCCATTCCATTCAGCGACTGGGTAGGTGGAAGAATATCATGTCGAACTGGGCCATCATAGTTCATGATCCCCATTTCACTAAAAGTGAAGTGAGGATATAAGCATATGACAGATGAGCCTGTTACACAGTTCATGAATAGAGTTGTGGGCATCTCTGTAACCGTGATGAGAGCTGTGTCTGGTGACTTTGACACAACCACAACACATTTGCCTGATGAGGGGTCCTTCTTTGTTGCTCGCTTTGTGAGGGTGATCAACTGAGTGACTGTTCGTCCAAATTCCTGATCTTGGTAGAGGTCGTGTGGCTGACTAACAGCAGGTATCTTGTCTACCTTGAATTTCTGTTCCTTGATCAGGTGAGAAACTATTGGTGGAATATCTGAGTTGGTTGGCTTGGGTACGAATATTTCCATCCTTCCGGTAGAAGGCAGAGATGGATACCAGACGGTCAAGCATTCTGGTCCTGCAATGATGCTGTTGGTATCCTCTAGTGCCTCGACAAGGCGGCCAGGGTTCTGAATGCCATTCTTGACCATCATCTTCTCTGCGTTGCTTTTGAACCATAGCTTGAGAGCAATGTGAAAATGCCAGCTTGCTAAGGACAGTCTGGTCAAGTCTTGAATGTTGTCCACTTGGTCCATGATGTGAAATAGAACTTCCAAATGTATCTTTGTCACAATGAACCCGTCTTTGGTTGCCACTTGTGTACAATATGGGTTATTGACTATACATTCCACTGGTAGATGCACTCACCATGAATATTTTGACAGACACTGCATTGCCCGTGTTTTATAATACAGTCCTCACATTTGCTGCCTCGATAATGACTGTGAGGATAGGTAGATGGCTCGTGAGATATCTTCTTGCGAGGCTTTGGCTTAGGGCGCATGGTTTGGTGGTGAGTGATACAGATAGAGATTTGCATGTGGTTATATATGTTCTCAATATCCAAATTTGATTGTCGTCTAACACATTGCTATCTATTTATTCTGATCATCAATCGCCATACGAGCTAGCTTCTGGTGACCCGTAGGGTCTTCATCATCATCTTCATATGCAAATCTTCTTTTCAGTTCAGATACTGCATTCAATGACCGGCTGATATGTCTGTTTTTCATACGAAGGATCGCTGCTTTCTATTTGACTGTTAGCGCTGGGTGGACTTTGAACTATGAAAGTCTTACATCTCGTTCTGTGCGGTCTAGGAGGCTTAGGCCTCGCAGAGCAACAGACATTTTGGCCTTGCCTTCTTTGCCGGTGGGGTAGCACACCAACGCTACAACAGCCTCCACTATGTCTCCTATCTTGAAGGCTGTAGGAGATACAACTCTATATCTAAAGCAAGATTATGATGATGGAACTGAATGTCAATGAAGCAAGAAGGACATACCTTGGAACACCCTCTTCTTGAAAGGCTTCCATATAGGTCACCTCGTTATCGATAGTATGTGCGAAGTCGTTGCCCATTAATGCTGCAAGCTGTCCCGAAGGATCGACATATTCAGCAAAAGGTGTGATGTCTGACTGCAAACATTGGCTCTTGTGCGTCATGTATCTGGTACTTGCATCAATTCCAACCTGGTCTTGCCATTGAGGTGCTTTCCATTCTTCAAGCTGTCCCTCGTTGAAGTGTCCAGAGAAGCAGATGAAGGCATAATTCATAGATGATAGGACTTCAGCAAACGACTCTGTATCCCCTCCAATTAGCTTGACGTGTTGGCGTAGGTATCTTCTCCCTCTTCTCATTGTTTGCGAATTGCTGCTTTGTATGCCACATCAATCTCTTTCCTTCGATATGCGTGAAGCTATTTAGACACACCTATTGACGTTAAGAGGAGGCAAGTCTTTCTCAACCATGATGCCTTGTAATCGAAAGCTGGCTTCCACCATGCCTTCTTTGCTCTCAATATACTGGCACATCCGCCAGGTCTTTGGTTTGTCAAAGACACTGATCCGAATTTCTGGCCACTGAAAATATGTTGTTCTGAACCTTTCCCCTCAAAGTAAAATACAGTAACACACCTGTACTGCAGAAAGCTGGTGTATGGTTGCACGATCTTTAGTTCTTTCAAAACAATCCTGAGCTAAGCCCTGTAATCGTGCCTCTGTACTTGGATCAGTTATATGTACCCTAACATGGTATTGCTGCTTACCTGCATCTGGCATGTTATAGAACTGGTCTATTGCATATAGCCCTTGCATCTTCTTGGGGTGTCCGGAACAAGCCCTCTACCAGAGAACGATCTCTGATTATAAAGATGCTTTTCTCTTCTATCAATAAGAAGTATGATTGATTCTCCACTTGTATCCATGGATATATCAGTAGTTTCGAACATCAGACCATTTTTATCAGTTTCTGTTATGGAAGATTCTATCACAGAAGATCAATGATGGATGTGGTACTGCCGATAAAAGTGCTACCTTGACTTTTCAATGTCCCACGCTCTCTTGCTACCCATTGCCTGAAGACCATGACTAGAACCACCCGGAACTCGTTAGTCGGATGGCCAGTTGATCTCCATTTTTTACTGACTCTATGTTGACAGTACAAAGACCAATGCCTCTAATGGTCTGGCAAAGAAAACTAAAGGTGGCACCAAAGGGGTAGCGAAAGCTAAGACTGTTCCTAAAAGCAAGGAGTATATCGAGGATTCGGGAGATGATGGCAACGCTTTCCAAACGCCGTGAGTTGATTGAATCCAATACTGTTGTCTACCTCTCAATTATTTCAGTCCGCCTAGGCTACCTGCTACACCAAAGACACCTCCTCGCAATAAAAGGAAGCATGCTCTCCATTCCCCTGAGTCTGCTCTGCAGTTGGAACCCGCTCCATCTCCCTCACCGTGAGTTGTTGTTGACAACATTGCAATTTTGATTGTTAATCATATGTCAGGACTAAGCGGTTGCGTAGCATGACCCTTAACTCTCCTCAGAAGACTAAGGCTACCACTGCCACCAACAAGAAGGCCAAGGGATCTGCGACGGTTGCTCAGAAGAAGGCAGCTACCAAGTCCAAGCCTACTACAGCTAAGGCCAATACTAAGTCTGTTCAGCCCAAGACCAATGTAAAGGCAAAGGGTAAGCCTTCTAAAGCTCCTATCAATGTGGATAGTAGCGAAGAGGATGACTATGATGATGGCGAGGAAGAATATGATGAGGATGATGAAGATGATGGTGACGATGATGATGATGATGATGACGATAGTGAGGATGAAAGTGAGGAGGAGGAGGAGGAGGAGGAGGAAGATGAGGTGACGCGTTCAGAAGAGGAGGTCAACAAGGACGAGGATGATGACGAAAGTGAGGAAGAAGGTGAAGAGGATGGGTCTGTTGATGAAGATGATCCTTTCTCCACTTTGGGAAAGGATGGCAAGCCCAACAATGCTAAGCGTAATCTTAGCGACAAGAGAAACATTCGTGTTAAGTAAGTGTCAGCCTGCTAGTTATCTTTAAAATCTGCTAATATTCATGGTAAAGGGACCTTCCTGATAAAGATGGCATTCCTGCCTCTGTGTATGATGAGCAGTTGTTGGCAAAGGCTCCATCTACCAACTGCTACCATTTAGAGTGGGTTTATTGTCTGTCTGTCATTGATATGTTCTTATCACCAACCATAGACTGGGTCAACTTAATTCCTGGAAGACGAAGAACACTGATGAACAAGAGACCTTAAAGCTAACCTCCCTCGCATTCTACAAGTCCTTTACCAAAGGCAAGAGAATCATCAAGTAAGTGGTTAGCACCTTATTCTATGTGTCTATTATAACCAATCTGGTTAGCAATATTGTCAACGCATTATCCTTTGGAGAAGATATGCCCTTTTACAATGCTGCCAATGCTGACCCACGCAAATATGTTGCCAGATTCCTGCCATCCCAAATGCTTACACAATACGAGCTTGTGGATGGCAAAAAGGGTATGCCTGTCGTTGGCATTACTGTTGGTGCATTTGTACGCTCGACGTTGGTTGGCCCTGTTCCAGAGAAAGATCGCTACCGTGTGTTTGTCATCATCCCTCACCGGGGGGTTTACGAAAGGTTTGCCTCCTTTCATTGCATGACTTTTGGTGTGGATGCTCTGGTTGGCCAACGAGACGGCAATTTGCTTTCATTCCAGACTAGAAACAAGCCTGATGATAAAGGTCAGTTTCTACTCATTGTGTACATGTGCACTACTCATGGCTTCTCTAAAGATTTTAAGAAGAAGGCTGAAGGCTCTGGTGATGATTCTGACGAGGAGAAGGTGTTTGACGGTCTTGAGTCGTATGACTCTCCTCAAAAGAAGCCTGCCCAGAAGCAATCTGCAGCGCGCCGTCATTTAAGCTCATCCTACAAGTTCGATGAGGAAGGTGTGTGCGAGCATCCAGATATGTATCTAGATATCTGACTATTATCGGAAGTCCCTATTCTGGATGGCCGTGGTGTTAAGCTGGAATTCAGTGCCAAAGGACTTTATGACCATCTTGATCAACTACCCAAGTTCACCGACAAGCTGACTATGAGATCGCCTTGTCTTGTGGGCTACAATACATATGGCTACATATATCAGGAAGAGTGGCGTGTCAAGTTCAATGTCCTCTTCGTCATCGTACTTGATGTGGCTCCCAAGAAGTAGTTATACTGCGGTCCTCCTTTCTGAATAAATTGTATCTCCTACTGTTCGGTTCAAAAAGTTGGTTCAGCATCGTCAACTATCTAAGCTATTACAACCATCTATATAGTTCCATTCAATATGAAGG
>JANDKE010000777.1:5178-20196 GCA_027627275.1 Coprinellus aureogranulatus | reverse complement strand
GTGATGGGGGTGCCAGAGTAGGTTGAGCCAATGTCGCCGAACTTAATGTTGGAGAAGATAACCTGGGCGTTAGGGGAGTTGGCCTCNACGTCGGTCGGCTTGCCAGAGTCAGTGGAGCAGGTTCCACGGGCAATACCGGGCTTGTTAGGGTCGGCATCNGTGGGGTAGGTGCTGTCGAGCCAGAGCATGTTGACGGCGTGGTCNTCCCTGAAGGAGACANATGAGNNACCAGNGTAGGCTTNAGCANANAATTNACTNACCAGATGGAAAGGACGAGGACGTGACCCTTGGCCAAGCTGCGACCCATATGCGCGAGACCTCCCTGGTTCTGGAAGCTGGGGTGGTCACCGAANGCCGTCTTCTGGTCGTCNCAGAATTGCTGAGTGATGGAATCGTATGGCTTCATNAAGCCAGGGAAGTTGGTCTTGGAGTTAGGGATGACCCTGCCGTCTTGAACGTAGAGGCGACGGATCTCAACGAGTGTGCCGGAAGTCGAGTTGTTGTCAGTGATGAATTGNGTGACGACGGTAAACTTCTTGCTGGTGTCGACGGTGAGACCCTTGCCGTAGTAGGTGCGGTCACCCTGGCGGTAAGAGTTGAAGTCGCAACCATCGGGATCGCAGAGACCNCCATAGCGATCGGGGGTGTTGCACTCCTGACCGGTGCAGCGCTGCTGGCCGCCATCGTTTTGGGTCTTGCAAGGGTGAGGGGTGTAGGCAGTAGAAATNGAGTTGGCCTCCCAGATATCCATTTCTCCGCAGCACGTGCCGTAGCTGCCGGCTCCAGCATTGGTGTCGTTGGGAGACGGGTTCCAACCTTGGACATTAGCCTGAGGGCAAGCAGGAGTTCAGCATNGTGCAGGTAAGAAGACTTGAAATCGCACCTCTCCGTTGATATACTTGATGTCGCGGGGGCACTGAGAATCGCAGTAACCCGTTCCATACTTGGCGCCTGCCTTGTTGCCGGAGTACTTGCCCATACCTCCATCCTCGTCCATCTGCACGAAGTAGAGAGCGCCGTTGAGACCGCAAGGGAGCTGAGAGACGTCGACGTCGAAGGTGAATTCCTTGTTCAGGAGGTTGAACATCTGATATTTGCTGTCGCTGGCCATGAGATAGGTACGAGAACCGATGTTGGTATTTTCGCCCTTGGTGACGAACTTGAGGGTAAGGGCGTTACCGCTGGTGCTGATGCCGTAGGTTTGCTGGTAGTTGGCGCCCTCAAGAGCACACTTGCTGGCGCAAGTGGGACCGTCAGTGCAGATCGACGTGTTCCAGGTATTGCCGGTGTAGCAGTTGGTGTAATTGCCGGTGATGTGAGTCCATCGCCAGTTTGCGTCGAGAGTGACTGCTCCGTTACTGTTGGTAGTGCAAGAGCCTCCACGACTGCATGTTTGCCAAGAGAGTCGGGGATGACTTTCGGAAGTGTAGTTGCCGACCTGCTGCCCCAGGGAAGTGGCAGCAAGGCCAAGAGAGACGATGAGAGCCGNAGTGAGCATCCGTGGTACTGGTGAGTGGCCCATTCGTAGTCGACGAAATATTGTTGGATTTTATTATCCATGCCTGGGCGGATAATATCCGGTGCTCTCCGACTTCCAAGAGCAGAGTTACGTTCGGAGGCGTATGTCCGTCGACTTGCCCAGTCCACCCAGTGGCACTTACTCCGAGATGCAGTCATGAGATCGATGCTGTATCTAGGTTGGCTACAGCGCCATGTTCATCTAGATCAACTTCGGAGATGTTGTAAGTCAAGAAGGTCTTGGTTTCTCCACATTGTAGGGAAGCCTCGGTGGTTGAAGTGGAAGGTGGGATTTANTGCACCCCTGCNTGCCACGCTTCTATNTCGGAGACATGGCTGAAGGACGTACCACTATTCTTCAAGGCGCAGCAATCCTTGGTATGTCGCGAACTGTCCCGCAACCACATCGGAAAAGCATACTGCAGCCTCGAAGTGGTTCAAAGCAACAGCGTGACGAGATGATCAACGCCATGCTCGGCNCACGCCCAAATATAGAATTTAGACTCCGCTACTACTACTCCGCTTACGACCATCCTTCCGACGAATTCAATAATGTGGGGGATCCAGATGCGCGCTTCGCTCATTCTGCAAGAAGGACCGTACAATACAGTAAGGTTGCTACTCCCGTATTTTTTNAACGGGGGCATGTCCCCTCCATCTCCATCGATCTTCCTGAGAGGTATTCACATACTCATAGCCTATTACCCAAGGAAAATCAGTTTCTGCGTTTTCAGTTGTTTTATCCCCGCTGACGGTNGTTCGGGGCTTGCGTCTCCGGTGAATTGTAGCATAACGTATCCATCCACTGCTTCATAACAAAGACNCTCAATGTCGGCCCCATCGTCCGGTTATCGATGGTCCCGAGTCCCCAGTGCCGGCAACGGGTCGACGCCAGAAAGGCGTCGTATCACTCGTGTCATGCGCTCCTAAGTGGATAGTCAGTGGAGAAACTACGTTATACAAGTAGCCTGCATTGTCGATGCGCTGTCCACCATCGCAACTTTCTCGACGTTGAGCGACCGCATCCGTCACGAATATAAGGTTTCGTGGGATGTACGCTCAAAATTAGTTCCGGGCTGTAGGTGGTATGACCACTGCATCGAACTTCTCTCGAAAAGCGAACCTTTCTTCGCAGCGAGCTTGAACCGACCGTCGCTTTGCGCAACTTTGCGCCCGCCTTCGTCAGTCCCGCCCGTTACTGTGCACCGTCCGGGACCCATAATGCGGGGTTCGGCTGATCGCCCTGACGTCGTCGTACTCGTCCATCAAAACGCCTAAATCGCGCCTAATAGTCAAATTCGGAAGGTTTCCCCGCACTTGGAAGACCCCATCATGCCAAGCCGCCGACTTGAAGAGCATGCACTTCGTTCAAGGTATGAATATGACCGCGACACAGGGCCGAATGTATTAAAACCAAAGTACGGGCCATACATGAGGATAGACAAGAAACAGAACGAGAAATGCGTTCAGCGAGCAGTGTAAGTGGAACCAATGTCGCCGAATTTGATGTTGGAGAAGATAACCTGGGCGTTGGGAGAGTTGGCCTCAACGTCGGTTGGCTTGCCGGAGCTAGTCGAGCAGGTACCACGAGCGATGCCGGGCTTGCTTGGGTCGCCGTTGGTGGGGTAGTTGCTGTCGAGCCAGAGCATGTTTGCCTTCGAAAGGTTCAGATGGAGCATACGAATGAGAAATAGCGCAGGCTTACCGTATGGTCATCCCTGGCGGTTTCAAACAAGGAAGAAAGAGGCGAGTGAGAAATGGTGCTGGCTTGAAGGGAGAGTTCACTCACCAGATCGAGAGAACGAGAACGTGTCCCTTGGACAGACCCTTGCCCATCTGAACGAGACCGCCATTCTTTTGGAAGCTAGTTGCGTCCTGGAAGGCCTTCTTCTGGTCGTCGCAGAATTTATCGGTGATGGAGTCGTAGTTGGGAAGAATACCGGGGAAGTTGGTCTTGGAGTTCTGGATGACCTTCCCGTCCTGAACGTAGATGCGACGAATTTCGGTGAGCGTCCCGGAGGTTGAGTTGTTGTTGGTGATGAACTGAGTGACAACGGTCATCTTCTTCTTGGTGTCGACGGTCATGCCCGGTCCATAGAAGTTCTTCTCACCCATGCGGAAGGAGTTGAAGTCGCAACCGTCGGGGTCACAAAGACCGCCATAACGATCAGGAACGTTGCACTGCTGACCCGTGCAGCGCTGCTGGCCGCCGTCGTTGGTGGTCTTGCAGGGATGGGGAGTGTAAGCGGCGGCGATAGAGTTGGCCTCCCAGATGTCCATCTCGCTGCAGCAGGTGCCGTAGTTGCCGGTGCCAGCGTTGGTATCGTTGGGAGAAGGGGTCCATCCCGCGACGTTTGCCTGGGGGTAGGGTCAATCGCTTGCTCATATGAGAAGTGGGAACACTCACCTCTCCATCGATGTATTTGATATCGCGAGGGCACTGAGAATCGCAGTAGCCAGTCCCGTACTTAGCGCCAGCCTTGTTGCCAGAGGACTTTGCCATTCCTCCGTCGGCGTCCATTTGCACGAAGTACAAAGCTCCGTTGAGACCGCAAGGGAGCTGGGACACGTCGACGTCAAACGTGAACTCCTTGTTCAGGAGGTTGAACATTTGGTAACGACTGTCGCTGGCCATGAGGTAGACACGCGAGCCTATGTTGGTGTTCTCGCCCTTCGTAACGAACTTCAGGGTAAGGGCGTTTCCACTGGTGGTGATACCATAGGTCGACTGGTAGTTGGCTCCTTCAACAGCACACTTGCTCGCGCAGGCCTTGCCGTCCGTGCAGATCGTGGTATTCCAGGTATTGCCGGTGTAGCAGTTGGTATAGTTGCCGGTGATATGGGTCCATCGCCAGTTGGCATCGAGAGCGACGGCGCCATTGCTGTTGGTCGTGCAAGAGCCCCCGCGAGTGCACGTTTGCCACGAGAGTTTGGGATGCGTCTCCGTCTGGTACGAGCCGACCTGCTGGCCGTGTACCGCAGACAGGAGAGCTAGAGAAGAGAAGATGAAAGCCGAGCTGAGCATGGATCCTCGATTCAGGGATTCCTAGACCTTTTTGCATCCCGTCGAACGAGAATTTATACCGCCTGAAAATGACGGATAATATCCGGTTTGCTGAGGCAGGCCATGACCAGGCTGTTCCTCGAGTGTTCTCATGCGCATGGGCCCTCTTCGTTCGTTTAGGATAGATTTTGAATACCGTGTCGTTCAACGGGAAGACAGAAGGACAGATGCCGAAGCACGGTGGTAGGTTGAGTGAAGGAAGCTGTCGGAGGTCAAAAGCAGTGATCACAACGCTTCTTATGTCCGTCTCGTGGTCCTCGATGAAAGATCTCTGAGGGAATGTCCATACGATACGGGCAGCTAGAAGACTCTGTATCTAAATCTCGTTCCTTTCTTAGTACTCACCTGCATCGTCGTTGGGCCAGATACACACACATCGGTTCCGAGCCCTCATTCCCGCCAGAATGCGGACGTGAGTCCATATCTGACGTGTCTCAACTAGGGCATAGGGTAGGAGTCAAAGCAAAATCAGACGACATTGACTTTCTCTCGAAACCACAAGTTTCCCTCGGAATTTCCGTCCAAGCCTTTGATTTCAGGCAGTTTCACAAAGAGGGGGTCTTCGAACATATACCACTTTTCAATCCTTTCCCATCAAACCAATTTCTACATTGATTTTACACTCCGACCCAGGTTTCACCTTTCCCCCTTCTTCCACCGTTCCCACCAACTTGGTTCGAAATGGCAACGTCCAAGAAGAAGATCTCGTTGGCAGATCCATTCATCGCAGCTCCTTGGACACGCCAACAAGAAGACAGGCGCTGGCGCCGAGATATAAGCGCGGAGTAACTGGAATGGTCGGGTGATGCTCTAGGCGCAGCAACGTCTGCGTTTATTATTCCGAGCTGGTACGAACGGACGCTTCGCCTTCCATCTTAGCCAGTGTAGCATAGCTCCCAGACTCAATTCTCCAAACTCTTGTGGTGCGGAGAGATCATATGAGGGCTCTTTGCGTGCGCCCAAGAGTTCTATAACCCCACCATGGACAAAGCCTTTTTGGTGCGTACCATTGTCCCTGCACAACAGAGAAGTGGAACGTGGGGTGCAGCTTCTTGACTCTCTCGTGTGAGCGACGCTCCTAACGAAATTGATATTCGCTGCCGGAAGCACATCTTCGCTTCCACCAATTAACCGCTCCATTTCCTTAGCACTTTCGAATGCCATGGGACTCTGCGGTATGCATGGGCCGCAAGATTTGCAAGGCTCGAAGGCATTAGGAGAAGTCGAACAGGATCACAAATTTCTTTCTGAGTCTAATAACGCTTCAGAGAGTGAACGGCGATACGAGGGTACACCTCCGCTTTCCAAAATTGTCGCATCCAACTCCTTATCGGGCAAGGCCCGCAACAACTCTCGCTTGCTCGCTGTTTGGCGACGACCCTTTCAGGTCGTTAAAGACGCTTTCTCACACCGCGCTCGCCTGACTAGAAGTAGTTTGCACCCGTCCGCGGTCTCCACTTCACCCCCCCAGCACATTGTCATAGCCATCGTGTAAAGCGAACGCCCTCGCCCGAAACCAGACACGTTCCAACCGCACTTCCCGATATCGCTGCATTTCATGGATTGCTCGACTCCCACACGGTGGTGAGGCTTGAGCCTTATTCACCCGGAGAACTCTCGTTGTTTCTCCAACGATTGGTCCCATCCAGAACGCTATACATTACATTCCAAGCAGCAACGAGAAAGCGGTAGCGAAAGTTCAAACGCGTTGCACTATGTCCCGACAATGACCCATCCCGAGGTCACACAACGGGATTCCCCACAGCAGATCGGCTTCGAAAACACCAAGTCTTCTCAGCTGTCTATTCCCGCTCTTGTCGATACTTACAGGAGATGCTTCGTGACACTACAGACTCCATGACGAAGCAACCGCGAAGCCTCAACGAATGGTTCTCACTACACAAGCAAAACAACCGCATCCCACATCCAGTGACTCAAGCCGAAGTATATCCCCACAGAAGCGACTCTGCTTTCGACAGTTGGTTGCTCTCTCCTCCTTCAGCCTTAACTGGATACCAAGCGAAGGCGAAATTGAAGCAACCACGCTACGGATTACTCCGAGGATTGTGGGCCAGCACCGTCTAAGAACACTCTGGCCTCCTAGAATCCCGAGGAAAAGTATTAGGGATGAACATTACAACACTATACTTTACCTGCTAATCTTACAGCTCTACGTTAGTCGAGGACGCAGACGAAGGGATGCCGATATCCTAAAAAATAATCTGGAGACACAACTACGGTTGGTGGCACTTCACCGCAACGATCTTCGCCTTGTAGTGGTCACCAAATGGGACGATATCACCGTCGCCCTTCTTGGACTTCCTTCTCGTCCGTCGGCGGGTCTTAGTGCGGCGGCCGATGTCTTCCGAAGAATCGTCCTCTCTATCATCGCCAGCCTCGTCGCCATCTTCGTCGTCTGGGTCATCGTCATATTCATCTTGCAGCTCTTCATCGTACTCTACACCCTCCTCCTCATAGACATCCACTCGACCTTTCCCGCCTCTTTGCCTCGGTCCTCCGAGGACGAGAGCTGTGAGCTTGCGACCATAGACGCAGCCAGAGTCCAAGCCAATTGACCACCTCTTCGGAGACAGTCCACGCGACGCGGCGTGACCGTATACAACTGTAGCTGGATAGCATGGTAAAGCGACGTTCTTCGGCTTCTTCTTCTCAGCTTCCTCATCGTCTTCGTCGGTGTCAGACGGGAGCTCTAAACCCTCTGCAAATCCTACACAACGACCCATTTGGTCGTTCCATAGTTTTGCCCAATACACCCCCTTGTACTTCCTGTGAGGGATGGATGAGCACTCAGAGCCGACATGGACTTGTGCAGGGACCACCTTACCTAGAGACCTTCCCGTTCTTTACCCCTCTCAAGTTCATCAGTGTCCAAGGTATCTTATTTTGCGGCACATCCGTAAGGATCGCCATCTCCTGCGCTCTCCGCAGATAGTTCGTGCACATGAAAGCGTCCCCATGGCACAGCGGATCCTCCTCCGCCAGGTGGAAGATATCTGGAACCCTTGCCAGCGGCTGCCTCTTGGCGTCATAGTACGGGTAACGAGGATCAGACGGCAGAATTCCCGCGTGGGCGACAAAGGTATGAGCGTGAGGAATGTATAGCACCAGCGGGAGCTGGAGGAGGTATTCATACTGTTCCTTGCTCATATCCCTTGCAATCCGATATTGCCCACCAAGGAATTTCCAATCCGCGGGTATGAGTTTCCACCAGCGTCGATCCCTGCTCGGGGCCTTCTTCTGTTGCTCTTCCAGAAAGCTGTCCAGGTCTTCATCCAACTCCATGTCGCTGCGAGACGATTGGTGCTTGCTTTTCTTGTGGTTCGCCTTCCAGTGGTGTTCTGTGCGCCTGAGCCATTCACAGCCCTCGCGGCTAGAGCAAATCCAGTTTATCCAGCCCCGCCATTCGAGGATCTGCTGGTCATGGTTGCCTCGGACGCCAGTGATGTTGTGGGTGGTCATGTAATTGAGGGTAGCCATCGAGTCGCGGTGCAAGCCTTTGGCGAGGAAGTCTCCAGCGTGGATGAGCAGGTCGTCGTTTGGATTGTATTCGATCTTCTCGAGTAGCTGGCTGGCGCATGTCAGGATACAAAGGGAATGATTGTGAAGAAGGCTGCGCTCACTTGAGGGGTTTGAACATGCCATGGATGTCACCGACAAAGATGACTCTCCGATTTGAAGAATCCAACGGGAATTCGTCTTCGTCCAAGGTCCTCAATAGTCTGTAGCGACCAAAATCTGGGAGTTCTAAGCTCAAAGCAGGTCAGGAGGGTACACACTGCCCGAAGAAAAGGAGAGGAACGCACTCTGCGCGTCGAAATCCGGTTGTTTCAGCCCCCCAAATGCTCCAACGCTGTCCCCGTTGTCAACGTTCCAAATTACCCTCCTGCTATACCCATTCGGTGTCCCGCACGACCAGAGCAACGCCAAAGCCGCGGCCAGCGAGACGTAGCACGCCAGCTCCCTTGCTGGAATCATTGTCGTAAGATTGTGATAAGGTCGTGGTAGCCCGCCACTATCAAGTCGTCCTGCGCTATTTGAGGACCTTCTAGCAGTCCTTGCCCTTTATGTATGGCCGTTTCTAATGCTCGGATCTATGAAGTGAAGAGAAGAAGATAAGAGAGATTATTGCTGAGAGTTGAGAATCAGATCGAATGTGGCATCGAAGAAGGCGGCGTCAGGTCTCAGAGGGATGGTGACATCGTAGTCACTGTGACGGAGCACGACCGTGGAGGTCGCTGAACAAAGCCCCCTCTTATGACGTACTGCAGCCATCATGAAGCGCCCAGGGGCGATAGGGAGGCTCTATCCAATCGTCGAATAGCAAGATACTGTACATATATTGGCACACTACAATCGTAAATAGGCTTAGAAGAACCGGTGCAAATTACTCTGACTTGTCAGTCGCCTCGACCGGACCCCACACCAGCCGCTCAATCTCCCGCCTAGCCTGTTCGCTCTCGAGAAATTGGATCTTGAGCCGTTTCCACAGCGTGCTAGAAGGAGTGAACATCCCTACGCGTTTCTGGTACGCAGGATAGGCCTTCGGGTACTTCTTCGTAGAAATAGACTCTGTAAAGAGCGTGGAAGAGAAGAAGAGCGCCGACAGGGAGATGGCTGGAAGGAGATGAATGAGGGCAGGCTTGAAAGCTGTGTAGAGGTTGTCGAAGAGAGGCCTCCAGAGATCCAGGCTGAGAGCGGCGATGATCATGGTCCGCATTGGAGGCAAGTCGTCCTCGGAAGGAAGGTGGGGAGGTCCAGGTGAAAGGAGAGGGAAGAGGCAGATGACCCACTGAATACGATTCAGTAAATACCAAGCAATAATACAATGCATAGTAACTCACCCAGAAACCCTGCTCGCAATTAAAGTTGGGATGACGAGAGTATCGCCATAATCCACGCGTCAAGAATCCGCGCTCTGCATCTTCAGGTTTCCAGTTCAAACGCGCTCCTGGCCAATGCTCATTGGGATTATACTCCTTCACGTCGACCTTGCCGTTCTTCTTTGCGAGGTGCGCGTGCTTGTAAGCGTGGAAGGCGAACTGCTGGTTGTCGGCAGTGAATTCGAACGCAAGGAGGGTGAGCGCAAATGCGGCTAAGGCGTAGTCGGAGAAAGCGAGCTGCCGATCTGCTTGGAAGGCAGCGGTGCGGGTTGGAAGGGCGAGCATAAGGAGTAAGACATTTTGAATGCCTGAGATGAAGACGAGATTGGTTATTTGGAAAAGCCAAGGGGGTAGGTTGCTTCTAAGGACTGCCCAACGGTAGTCCTCGTCACTCCTAGAGACAAGGTCAGGGCTGCATTACTATAAGCGCCAAGTTGCTCACAGATTGAACAGGCCTCGGCGCCATGTATTATACGACAGCCTGCACATCCAGATAAATACCAGGCTGAACATGAGCAGAGCCCGAGGGCTGTAGTGTGTCGCGACATTCCATCCCAACTCCTTCGGGGTATACGGCTCGAGGAAGAATGACTGCTTCTGTTTGAACCAGGGCAGAAAGGCGTAATACCCGGTGTAGATGGTGGGGAGGAAGGTCCAGAGCCGGTCAACCTGTGAGACATTTCCTGTAACGAGGGATGCAATCCATGTTGCGACGGTGGTGAAAGCACAGAACTGGGCTGGCCANGCCAGAGAGGGTGGAATATGGATGAAGGNCATCGTGGGGGNTGCTNGGAGGTTGAANCCACGGCGCAGCGTTTATGAATGACGAGCCGCGATGTCATGATTGCCCAGTCCGNGGAACAGATCGAGCCATCACCTCCATTTGTCTCCGCCCGAACACTGGTTTGGCTTGGACTCTTNNGTACCCAGTACTACGTCCTCAGATAGCCCATGTCACGGTCTTTTTGGGGNTGGGGGTGAATATTGCCACCACACCATCCATTGAGCATGTACAAGTTACACTNGAGGGAACGCGGGNTGTGGGGTGAATGTAAAGGACTTCAAGGAGGGCACATTCGGATACGCGGAAAAGAGGGACGANTTTCGGTATCTGGAAGCTTAGCCACGGAGTNCCATTTTATCTCTGATGAAACATCCTGTTTGCGACGCCNATAGACTCACTTTNAANTTTGAGTGTANCAAAGATACTGAACAAGCGCCCATATCCGCAGAGCCGCGCATTCAATGCGCCATCAACTTGGCACCAAATAGGTTCACTCTGTTCTCCCACCGTCTCCGCCTCGATGCCCTGGATTCGACTCAATCGTCGCGATTGTAGACCCAGACTGTCGACACGTACAGCGTATACTGTCATATCACCGTCGCTTTAGGTGTGAACTTCTCCAAACTGGGAGATGCACGCCATGAACCTCCGACATGACGCGACGCGGCTTCTCCAGCGCTTTGCAAGCAAGATGGCGATGATACCTCTTTCTGTCCCATATAAGGTGTAAAACGGAGTGGATGCTGCGCCATACCCCGTTNTCCCTGCTTTCGCTCTTGGACTTCCGCAGACGCTCAAAGGGCGCGGTCAAACGTGAAGATGGTGGCTTCCAGCGAGAGCAGATCCAGACACCATGTCGATGATACCGCTGGCGGTTCATCACCACCCACAAGCTCAGAGACCACGCCCCTTTTGAAGCCCACCGCCATTGTCTCTATCGAGGAAGTGGAAGATGAGGAGCAGGCGAAGGTTGCACTTGCGCCAATTGAAAGCGGGAATCCATTGGGCAAGGAAGTAAACCTCTTGACGGCGTTCATGCTCAACATTGGCCAGATAACAGGGTGCGTACCAATCAGTTGCGGTCTTCTGTTGAACCCAACGTGTTTTTCTCGAAATAGGTCGGGAATATATGCTGTACCCGGCGTCATCCTGAACTCCGTTGGGTCGATAGGGATGCTGCTATCATATTGGGTTGTGACGCCTTTATTCGCCTTTGGTATGGCTCTCCTCACCTCAGTCTCGCTTTCTAACAAGGGTCTGACGATCTCTAGCCGGCCTAATGCTCTACAGCGAGTTGGCGTCAATGTTCCCGCATCGGTCTGGTGCGGAAGTTGTCTATCTCGAACAGGCGTACCCTCGTCCTCGCTTCCTTGTCTCAACCTCCTTTGCCGTCATCGCTATTTTAACGTCGTAAGTCTGTTTCGCATCTGACGAAAGGCGTACCTGTGCTGATAAAGAACACAGTTTCAGCGCTTCAAACGCCGTTGTTTTCGCTCAATACTTTTTAACAGCTTTTAATATCCCAATCACTGACTTCTCGCAAACCGCGACTGCCCTGGCTATGGTAACAGTGACAGTCGGATGTGAGTCACCCATTGTGAGCCCTCAACACCATGTCCTGATTCTGAGATGCACAGGCGTCGCCGTGTCGACAAAGGGTTCGCTGCGAGCTGTGAACATCATCACCTTCTTCAAAGTACTCTCGCTTTGCTTGTGCGTCGAATGCCCCACTATATTCGTTCTATACTTCCAGCAGGACTGAGATGTGCCATCGCCAGTATCGTCGTGTCTGGATTTGCCGTTCTTGCAGGACTGACACGCATAAGCGACCCTTGGAGTGCTTTCGAAGATCCATGGAAAGGAACTTCTACCAACCCCAACGCATTGGCCACCGCTTTCGTCAGCANCNTCTGCNCCTAACNCCCATCGACTTACTCACGCAATGTTCCGTAGGTCAAGTCGCACCATTCTTTCGTCGGNTGGCACAACGCNTTCAANGTNCTTGGAGAAGTCAGAGGTCGGGATCCTGTGAGGACNGTTCGCAANGCTAGNGGNNTGTCTCTGGCAGTCTCAACAGTNTTGTTCTTCTTCATCAATGTGGCGTATGTGGCAGCNGTCCCTGCCGAGGAGATTAGGAANTCTGGACAGCTCGTCGCGGTGCTGTTCTTCCAGAGGGTATTTGGGGAGTCGTTCGGAACGAAGGTATTNCCATTGCTGGTCGCGTTGAGCTGTTTTGGGAACATAGTGCGTGTGTTTNTCTCAAGTCGGNCGTCNTGAGCTTACCCTGAACGNTGCGTTCTAGATTGCAGTGGTGAGTTCCACAGGNTTGTGGTCATGATNGCAANCTGAAGGAGCGTNTGTCCCNAANAGACNGTTGGACAAGCACGCATAATNAGAGAAGTCGCTAGACAAGGGCTGCTCCCTTNCCCAGCATTCTTTTCATCGACGAAGCCATTTGGAACNCCACTGGGTCCCGTAGCCTTGAAGTACTTCCTAACGGTCGTCGTTATCCTGGCCGTTCCGGCTCGCGACGCGTTCAANTTCGTGTTGGACTTGGCTTCTTACCCCAACTTGGTCAGCGCAACNAGTTCCTCACACTGCATCNTGGGTNTGCTCACCNTTATATCAGATATTCCAAGCNGCGATGATTGTGGGGGTTTGGATATTGAGAAGACGGAGAGCGANGCANGGTCTCCCTCCATCCCCTCTACAAACGCACAACTTCTTCATCGTCGCGTATCTGGCATCATGTATCGCCCTTCTGGTTTTGCCATGGTGCGCTTCCCNTTGNCCACNGTNCGACNTNATTCCTTACTGACGGCCCACAAGGGTACCACCGGAACCTGGTCACGCCGANGTGTCCTTCTGGTATGCAACGTGAGTTNCTCCNNGNCNTTGAGAGCGATCCCTGNCTCATNTTCTGCNATTNTAGCTACTGCGTNGCAGGTCTGGGCCTNATNGCGGTACGTCGATTGTCTAGCCTTCTCATCTAANTGAACGANCNAAATTGATNTCTCNCCATAGGCNTGCGGTCTGTATTATGTTGTATGGATTATACTCCTCCCCAAGTTTGGGGGATATGAGATCGTTGAGGAAGTAGAGGAGCAAGAGGGGGGNGCNCGGAACACTAANNTAGTTCGACGGTACAAGACATCGCATCGACTATGACTATGACTATACATGACTAGACTGANTCAAGGCTNCCAATGGTCCTGTTTCACNTAGATATGGGCTGCGCTCNTGATNTNGAATTCNGTNCAATGTCGCCAGACGGCGGTATGGCCTNTTTTCTNGATAGNTGGAAGCNANNGGNACNTCNGAGGATGGGCACGTCGGTATACTAATNAGNGCCTGTCTTNNCAGTGTCNCACCCCTGAGCTCAGAGNCNGTNCGTTTGTGGAATTANNNCCGCGACAANTTTGTCTTGCAAACTGGNACACGCNTTGAACCATGACCACAAACAGCATAGACGACTTCAACACACNCGAATNCGATGATGACGANGACGAATANGAGGAATACGNCNATTGGCGAGGNCATNCCCTCGACGCCATGCTAGTTCGCCTTCACTCTGCCGTTTTNCTCTCCCACCATGGGATCCGTACCGTTGTCTGGGGAGAAGATGCCCTGCTGTTTGCATTCTCGGAACCCGGNTTCTGCCCNATGGAACTGCATATTCTCGTCGAAGANCACCTTCTCGAGCCTGCGGCGAAGGTTNTCGAGCAAAATTTGCCGTACAGGCTGAANNTGGAACCNTTTCCTAACCTGTTTGACANANGGNCANATGGTCANANAANGANNTGCNTNCCACCCCCAATNCGTNTGACACATGAAAAGTTCAAGNTGCCCAAGGAAGTNATCTACACGCCTCTCGANATCCTCNTACANCCAGCTTCGTTCTACAAGTTNNATATNGCNGATNNANACCGGTCGATGNCNCTCGAGGGACTTCCTGACGAAGTTCGCTTCCCAACCCAGGCGGCTTTCATTGACTCGCTGATCGACACGATGAGGACTCCTCCCGANGGATATGTGCCAGGCTGTTCGCTCACTTGGGAAACGCGAAATCTGCTGGCAACACTCTTGCATACTACTCTGAGAGAGCGCCCACGCNTTCTCGAAGGGGGACAGCTCAATGCCGAATGTCGCGNCGCCATTGACCGCGTAAAGGTGGAGAATAGGGAAGAGCTGGAATGGTGGTTNCGNCCANATNACACCTCTGGTATTATACGACTNGAGGAGTCAAACGAAGCAAANNTCGGTCCNGAATGANCCNANGAAACNNANNAACACATTGCCCCANCCGGAAAANCNCCCTGCTNTGTGNGTCAATCNCANCTNCGTNGTGGNNCNGCACCNGTNATAATAGNTATCGCAGAGNACTTCCAGGTANGCAGCCGCAACCATCGCNTGTCNANGCGNTCATTGCCAAGAAGTTCGAAGTCAAGTAAAGCANCCCCTNGCGCTGCTNTGAGCACNTNTNAAACTGACCATTNNTTTGCANCCCAGTNGAAAGTATTCNACCANAGCCGNNGGGCGATGGTNCNATCGNTCNNCTCGCNTTCANGCGCCTATNCAGAGGACNCTACGNCTTTTGCGAAGGTTATAGGNNGANNTNCGGGCANGAGNGGANNNCTGCCAAAACCAAGGCTNNCNTTNCCCGGCCTANCGCNATTCGCATGCNNNNCATNCNGTTATNGAGCAAAGGCATGCACCANCCTCGACTNGANGCNATTCTTCTTNGATNGTCT
>JANDKE010000776.1:0-20201 GCA_027627275.1 Coprinellus aureogranulatus | reverse complement strand
TTGTCGGCTTGTCACCAGGAGGAGCCGAGTCCGGAATAGCGTTGGAGAAACGGGCACATCTCGTAGACGAGGGGTGCAGCCTGATGACTTTCTTCCATGGTGCAGGAGCTCTTGGAAGCGGTTTCGATGGATCAGGGTTGAAGAATGCTGAGATGGATCTCAGAGATGCGACCAGTTATAATGGCGTATCCCAAACGCACCGCCCATCATCTTCATCATCATAAGCCCGACTTTGACTATTCTATGTGCTATATCATGCTATATCAGGGCTAGTACTTCCAAGAGAATCCAGGTATTCACTTACGGAAAACACCCTCAGCTTCTGGAGGGGGCTTAGCCAAGGGGTGTTCTACAGTGTGAGCAAAAGAGTCCAAACTCTCGAACAAGCTCTGCCCAAGGTCACTTTCGTCTGTGGAACCCTCATACGCAAGGGAGATGGCTTCATTGAGCAACGACTCGGCCTTCTCGACAATGCCCGGTAGATTTTCCGCCTCGTCCTTCTGAGCGTTCGCAACTACGTCCACAGCCTTTCGCATGATCTTTAGAAGAGTTTCTTTGAATTCTTCATCCCGTTCATCGTTGTCTGCATCCTCGAGATAGTCGTCCGAGAACTCGGAGAGTTCTGTTTGAAATTGAGCGAGCTCATTGAGGAAGTTCCTGCTCATCGCTACTCGAGATCGTGGTGGGAGGGGAAACGGCAAATTATGGTAAGGCGTGCGAATTAGGAAAGTA
Source organism: Coprinellus aureogranulatus (assembly GCA_027627275.1). Classification (NCBI taxonomy): domain Eukaryota; kingdom Fungi; phylum Basidiomycota; class Agaricomycetes; order Agaricales; family Psathyrellaceae; genus Coprinellus; species Coprinellus aureogranulatus. The sequence goes on along the minus strand of JANDKE010000776.1, from coordinate 19,469 downwards.
GTAGTTGCCGAGATTAGGGGCTAATATCCGAGCATTTACCCGGTTGGGCTCCGGGATAATATGAAGATACGCAGGGCTCTGTAAACTACAGAAGTGTGTGATATGTCTTTAATGACATTAAAGCTTGCGCAAGGTTGGTGGGGTGCTGCTGTGGATCAGTAGAAAGTGAATGAGTAGCAGTAGACACCACTGCGTCTCCAAACCACGATTTCGTTTCTGCGGCGATTTCCTTCGCTAGACCATCAGCGCCAAGCGTACGAAGGAGAGACTATCAGAGACCAAGTCCGTTAGCTGAGCATACCTGAACCATTTTTAGGAGCTTTACTTACCTCGACCATTAGGATATCGTTTCTGAGCATTTCCTCGTCGAGTATGGGGCGGTTCCTTAGCTTGCCCCATATTCCGAGTCTCGTGAAGCGGCTGATCGCGGGTAGTATGCCTTCGGTAGAGGTCAAATCGGCTTTGATCAATGGAATACCAAATAATAGGGCGTTGTGTAACATAGCAGAGAGCTCTCGAAAACAATCGCCCAGACTTGAATATTTCGACATCTCTTGCTCCTTCTTTTCTGTATATCGCAGCAGTTGAGTTCAATTGGTACGAATTAGAATGCTGAAGAGACTTACTGGAGAGAAAGGCATCCGTAAGATGCGAAAAGCAGAGAGACAAGATGTGGGAGACCACGGCTGTGTCAGGGACATACAGCTCGCCCGCGCGGTCGGCATCGTCAAGGAAGTCGAAGAAGGATTTATGATAAACGTCCAAGCGCTCCTCCGGCTCAGGGTCATCCGACTCAGTTCCAATTGTCTGCACATCTACCAAGGACCGCAAGTCGCATACCAAGGCCTGAAGCTTCCCATGTGTTAGCTTGAGAAATACGCTCCTCCATCCCCAGGTCGACATTCCGTAAGCATAATCGGGTATCGTATCGTACGCCTTCAATATGGTGATGAGATCCTCGCCACTTTCACCTTCCGCAGCCCGGTGGTTGTCCCGCGCTTTCGAGAGGATATTGCGATAGAGCGTGTCGAGTGCTGCAAAAGGCCGGCCGGGTACGCTTGTCCCTGGCGTCCACGATATGACAGCATGAAGCCTATCGACAGGCGAGGACCTGCGTTCCGAGATATACTTGATCGCAGTTGCTGCATAGATGAACTGGCCAGATGCATTTGTAACCAAGGTATGCACGGTCCCCTCTCCGGGCCACCCGACAACCTTAGCTCTGGGGTCGGAGGTCTGGCCGGCAATTGCGCGAAAGCGCCGCCAAAGGTATCGTTCGATATCAGCATCTGCGTCGTAAGCTTGGTTAAGCCGGATGTGATATGCCAGTGGGTGAAGATGTCCTGCTGGTTGAAGTGAGGTGAAGATGGCATGCTCGGGCCTGCTGGCGATGAATATCTTGAAGAGGAAAGGGAGGCTAGGAGTAAGAAGACAGTGCTGAATAGCGAGGAGCAGCTCGGCTTGATGTGACTCTTCTTTGCATTCGTCGAGTCCGTCGATCAGGATGGCTTGCGGTACCCCTTGAGAGCTCCGCAGCCGTGACAACGGATCGACGATGAGTGTATTCATTTGTGTTTGAATTGATCTTTCGAATATCAAGGGGTCTCGTTCGACGGCCTCACATATCAGCACCTTCAGAGGCTGCGAGGCCAGAGCGAGCTGGCATGCAATGGTTGCAACCACAGAATCTGCGGTATTCCGTGTGGAGTCCGATGCCGAGAAGAAGAACGAAGCAGCGAGGATGTTCTTTGTTGCGCACTTTTCTGCAATGGTTTGCTGGATAGCAGACTTCCCCGAGCCAGCGGCACCCGTCAAGCAGAGAATGGTGGTTGGCGACGCTGGGTCATGAATCCAATCCATGATTTCCTGGTTGATCTCGACACGGGTGTCTTCGTCGCATTTGGGAGGGTCGAACCGCGATTTGGAGTCATACAGGGCGTTTGGTGCTGTATGCTTCAAGAGCGTATCCCAGGCTACACTGGGTTCAATCCACGGACAATTTCAGGGTGAGAATACACGCACCATGTTGACCCTTTCCCCCGCTTTCGAAGTATTGGAACTGGTTAATGTTGAATCGATTGGCATTCGCAAAGAAAGCGGGAGATGCTGGCATGGGCGAACTATGGCTTCTAGTCCTTGCCGCCAAGGCGCTGCCATTGTTTTTACTGCCACGTAAGTTTCCAAAGAATTTCTTCATGAAGAGGACATGATGGAGGGAAAAGTACAAGAGTTACCTTGTGTCGCTTCTCAACGGGTTAACCGAGGGTGGCTGTGCGGGCGCTAATTTCCGATGGCATCAGACGGCGCATGCTTCCCCTGCCTTCAAGCTGCAGCGAGACGTCTCTGGCGTAAGCGAATGGGAGAATTTATTGTTCAGATACGGTATCTCTTTCATCTGGAGGAACAGTTTCCAAATGATACAAAGTCTAGGTCTCAGAATTGGAACATGAGGGCCACTTCCCAACACCCCATGCATTATACGCAACACCCCGGACGTTCCAGTTACTCTCCTTTGGCTGGACGTTTCCCTGCTCATCGACGGCACGACTGTACACCACCCCAGTGTCAGGGATGTTGCCCTTGAGTTCGATCTCCCAAATCGTCCAACTCCACTTTCCTTCCTGATAGGTTATCTGAGCTGGGGTCCATGTTTGGCCTTCGTCGATGGTGACTTCTACGAGCGTGATGTTTCCACCTGAGCCGGGCGATGCGAACCCTTTGACAAGCAGTGAAGCAGGGGCACCTGGGGTGTATTCAACAGAGGCGACGACGGAATTGATAGGCAGTGCCGTCATGGATTGGTACTTTTCCCATTCAGTCTTGGCCTTGTCCTTAGTGTCGATCTGGGAGGAGGGTTTGTCTTTAGTGGGAACCAAGGAATGGATGAGGCGGCTATCTGACCTCTGGTGGAAGGATCTTGTAATCTCGCTGTTGGTAGAAGTTTGGCGATTCATGCGAACAGACTAGGATTGTATCCACCCATTTAACCCAACGTGCGCCGAGGTACCCTGGAACGACGACCCTCAGAGGGCCGCCATGGTCCGGGCTCAGCGCCTCGCTGTTCATCTGCGATCCCGCCCTTGATTATATCCCGGGAGTGAAGTGATACAGACGTAACAGACTCACCTCATACGCAATGAGGACGTCGGCATCCTCGTCCAAAGCACGTTCCAAGGGTATCGATGCACCATAGTAATCGTCGTCTTCACACGACGTCGCGTAGCTGGCAAAGCACACGTGTAGTGTACTCTCCTCCTGGCCTATGCTGAGGTTCGGTGTTTGTATGCCAGCTTGGAGGAGTATATCCCTGAGCGGCACGCCTCCCCATTTGCAATTGGCGATGACGCCGTCCCTCCATGGCACACCGCTCACTTTCTTGTGCGCACCCATCTCCTTTCTCCTGATTCCGGCACACTGAATTAAGACGTTAGTCAGCTTTTTAGGACAGGTCGAGGGCAATCGCGAGCGTACCTGTAGTGCAGCAATCACCTCCTTCTTCGTCCACTGCCCGCTCTTCAAATCGTCCAGCTTCAACTCCATCTCCCTCTTCACGAGCCCGCCGACCTTTACCATGTAAGAACTTGCGTCGAATTCCCGCACTGGTCCATGATTGCGGCAGTACACGAGGTCCTCAGGGGTTATGGGGAATTCTACGAGTGCCGCGGCGCTCGGTTCGGCGTTGAATGGCTCCTGTGCTTGGACAGTGAGTAACGCTGAATGGGCGGGTTCGCAAGAGTAAGCCATGAGGCAGTGTGGTCGGGCGAGAGATCGGGGACTGAGGTAAGGGTGCAGAGCCGGTGTGGGCTTTATAGAGTACAACATGCCAAAGCCTCACCTGATCGTCTTGGTTATGCTTCAAGATGGCCGGAGCGGAACTAGGCTCCCGCGCAGGGTCCTTCCCATGATGATCACTGGCGGCTTGCATCTAGAACGATAATAGCGGTTCAAACAGAAAGAAAGACAGGAAACGCAAAACTCCAAAGGTCTTGACCTCATGTTGACGCCGCTCGTATGTCGCCATTTCTCACGCGCATGATAAGGGGCCGTCTATGCTCAGTGCATTGGTATTATGGACGAGGATGTACAGTGGGTGAAACAATCCGGGTCTCTCTCTAAGGCTCAAGGGAGGCGGGGAAGGTGCCGGTCTCGCGCTGCTCGTCCCACCTGCCAATCTAGCATGAATGTCAGCTACAGCAGCCAATGAAAATAGCCGTATTCAAGACTCACCCATTCGTCTAACCGCCGAAGGAGGGGGGAAAGGAAGTCAGAAACTGAGTGCGTAAATAAAGGCATAGCGCAACGCACTGGGGCAAAGCGAGTGGTATGCCTTCTTGAACTGCTTGCAGGGGGCAAAGTCCTCACCCTTGGCGGTGATGCACTTGAAATAGTCGGTGTAGTTCTGGAAGCTGAGAACCCGCACAAATCAACGCCTTGCTCCACTTCTTTCCTCTCAGCCACAGCAGAGACATACCAGTTCCTGGTCTGGTTGGTGTTGGGGAACCGGGCTGCACCCAAGTGTCAGTAAAAACGCGCCGGCGCGAAAGACGTGTTGAGCGAAAACGCACCGTCAAAGCCAACGGTCTGCATAACGTACTTGCTGTACGACCGTCAAACCATGCCTACAGCCCTCCAGCATACGCTACACACCTGGACAGTTCCTCAGACATTTTCGTGAAAAAGGGAAAGGGACGAGTGCAACGTCGGGTTCTGGCGGAATCGGTCTCTGCATCAGCTTAGTCAGCAGGCGCGGACTCGCCTCGAGTCGCCTGGACAGCCCATCTCACACCTCGACCGCCATCATGGACGCACTCAAAGCAGAGATCGCCGCAAAACGCAAGGTTTGGAGGAGGACCCGGTGGTCGCTGCACGACCGACGAAGTATATGCGAAGGGGAGACCTGGAGAGGCTTAAAGAGGAGCAGGAACGCAAGGCCCAAGAGGAGAAGCGGAAGAGGGAAGAGGAGGAGGCACGGTTGAAGAAAGAGGCAGCTACTGAACGGCTGAGGGTCGCTGCAAGAAAAGTAGGCTCTCTTCCCCCCTTCTCTATAGGCTGCGTCTGAATCGTGGATGGAGTAGGAGGCCAAATCAAAGTCCCCTTCCTTCTCACCAGCACCTGGACCACATGACTCAAGAAGCGGGTCTGAACAACCCAAGGAAGCGCAATTCAACCTTTCCAATGAAGAATGTATCCGACGACTCCGCGCCAAAGGGCAGCCCATTCGTCTCTTCGCAGAGTCCGACAAGGATCGACGTTTGCGTCTCCGCGCTCTTGAACTCATTGAGGAGAAGGATCACGAGCGGTTAGGAGGTCAGAATGATTTCAAGAAGGCATTAGAAGACGTCGAGAATGCAGAGCGGGAGACGAACAGCAAGGGGACGAAAGGGAAGAAGAAGGACGGTGCAGATGTCACATCCGGGGAGAGTCTGCTGGACCTCGAACTCGTGAAAACCGACCCAGACAAGCTCTATCCTATCATCTACTACGCGCTGAAGAGGATCCTGAAGGAGTGGGGTGAGAGCATGGATGAGCGGCCGGTAGAGGTGAAACAGAGTCGGCAAGGCAAACTCGCTGCTGCTACGCAGGTTCAGTCAGCAGAGTACCTCAAACCATTGTTCAAGCAGCTTCGCTCAAGAGTATGTCTCCATTGCCGAATGACGTTTTGGCCCTCTTACTGATATCCATTCAAGTCTCTCCCGTCTGATATGCTTGCCCGAATTGCTGAAATTGTGCATTACATGCAAAAGCGGCAGTACCAGAAGGCCAATGACTCGTATCTGCGATTGTCTATTGGCAATGCCCCATGGCCCATTGGTGTCACCATGGTTGGGTGAGCACACCACGTCCTATCCTCACCTGGCCTCTTGTTAATATGTCGATCCAGTATCCACGAACGTTCAGCACGAGAAAAGATTTCCGCAGATCAAGTGGCTCATGTACTCAACGATGAAGTTAGTCGGAAGTACATTCAGAGTTTGAAGAGGTGCGAAATTCTTGAGCAATCATGTCGGCGTTGAACTGACAGCATGACCTTAGACTTATCACCTTCTCACAGACGAAATATCCTCCCTCCGATATTTCGCAGCTTATGGGATAAATCCTGCCCCTCCCGTTGTCTTACCCTCTTCTTCCACTCCTCCATGTATTCTAGGGTTCACACCGCTTCGGGTTCATTCGCCCATGTCAATTGGTATCGGATTCTCGTCCGTCCTGACCTGTCCTGCGCTTGCTTTGCGGTATAAGCCTGTCTCTATCGTCTCTTCCCTTTCGTGGCTTTCTTACCACCCCCGCCTTTCTCCGGTACGGCAGCAGCGTGCCCTTCCTCATTTATATGGTTGAACAGCTTGGTTTTGCTCGGAAAGCTTTCCCGACAGACGTTACATTGGAACTACCGCGACCGTTCAGATCCTTTTCTCGCGCAATGCGAATGGGCGGCGACTCACCGATTCCGACGCGGCCGATTTGGCCTTCTCCTTCTCCGCTACTGCATGTTGAGCCGGCATTAGGCCCGCGAACGACGCGACGTGGTGGTGGTGAGCGGAAGAGAGAGCGAGGGTGGAGAGATCACGGTTTGATATAAAAGTCCGTCACACTTCATTTTGGCTGGAACAAATAATTACTACAAAATATTCCAATTCAGGAACGTTATTGACGCGCTCGAGCCATGTACATTGCAGCAGCGGTAGACTTTTCGGGAAACCTTGGCGATGCTCAAGCGAGCGACAGAGTCAAAGCGAGAACGAAGCTTTTATGGTAGGAGATACAATGAACAGCGTACAAAGCACAGGACACCTTGCAAAACGATAGAATGGCCCTGCCCGACTGGATATTATCCGGGGCCGACCTAAAACGTAGAATGTCAGTCAGAGTGTAAGCCGACGCCGTGATAATTGATCCATACCTTAGGAATGTCGTGGTGCTCGCTGAGACTCTCGAGGTGCTTGTTGAAGTCGGCGACACGATCCTTGTGCGTCTTCTTCGCCAGCTTATGGACGCGTTGCTCCAACTAGTTAAATGAGAACCCTAGAAGTGTAGAACATGAACGGCTGAACGCACCCTCTTCCGTTGCACCTCCTCGAACCGCTTCTCCGCCTCCGTCTTCCGGCTTGTCGAGCTGCTTGTGCTGCCGCTTACAACGGCCGGGGAATTACGACCGCTGCCTGAGGAGGTTTGAACGAGCTCATCGGACTTGAGAAGTTCCTTCACTTGTTCCGGGTCAAGCTGCTTCTCGGTGGAAGTCGACTTGGAAGAGGATTTCGACTTTTTCTTCTTCCTGAGACACCTGTCAGTTGGGACAGAAGCCAGATAAGCGCCAGTACTAACTTCTTGACGATGCCACCCTCAGCAACCCCAGACTTGAGCTTCAGGGAGCCGCCAGGGCGAAAGTCATAATCTGACATGGGGGTATGAGGTCAAGGATGCATCTCCGGAATCGGTGCTTGAGCGCACACACCAAAAAGGCAACAGCACGTGTGTCGTCGGTCACATCGCCCAAGGGGAAATCTTTGCCGCGTCTCTGACGGCGACCGTTACGTGCTTCCCAGTTTCCACCACTCTCTCGTTCTGTGTCGCGCACTCGCAGCCAACATGGCAATGCTGTCCTCACCGCTGGCCATCATTCAGTCGGTTCCGCCAGTCACAAGAGCATTCACCGCAGCGACCATCCTATCAACCGCCGTTTATGGATACTGTTGGTGGAAAGGTGTAGGCCCCGACGCGGCGTACTATATGACAATGATGCCAGGGTCGTGTCTATTCGCCCCATGGACGTTCCTAACGTCGGCACTCGTTGAGGCATCAATTTGGGAGGTCCGTGTTCCAGATGCGCTCCTCTAAATTGACTACCTACTTTTCTGACGCGCAGTTCATCGCAACTCTAATCTTCGTACCACCTTCCTTGAAATACCTTGAGAGAGTATGGGGGAGTGTTGAAATCCTCAAATTCATTGTCGTCACCACCGGAATCTCCAACGTTATTGCGTTTGGACTCAACTGGATTGAATACACGGTGCTGGGCAATCCTGTGTTCCTGTTCGTCTGGCGTATTTATCGAGTTAATGGCAGCTCTGACATACATAACAGTACCATGCCATACCACGGTCAAACTGCACTTCAGATTGGTCTTCTGGTTGCATTCACCCAACTCATCCCGGAGCACAACGTCCAGTTGATGGGAGTTATTCGAGTGCGGGTCAAGGTGCGTCTGAGAAAGCATCTTCGGGCAAGACGGAATTCTTGACAGATGCGCAGACCCTTCCCATGGCCTACCTGACACTGTCCACCGTGCTATGCATCGTCGGATTCCAGAATCCCTGGATTTTGATCCAGTTCGGGTGGTTCGTCAGCTGGGTTTACCTCAGATTCTACAAGAAGAACACCATCGACTCGATTAGTGGTGTCAGTTATGGGGACAGGAGCGATACCTTCTCCCTCATTTCGTGGTTCCCCCCATTCTTGCAGTATGTTACATCCTGCATTTACTTTGCCCACATTGACCGAGGGTCTACAGTACGCCTCTGACACACCTCGGCAACTTCGTCTACGGACTTGCCAACCGATTCCACCTCATTCCCAACTCCTCGTCCGATATTGAAGGTGGAGGGTACACTCAGATTCCTGGAGGTGCACGAGCTGAAGCNGAGAGGAGACGGTGAGTATTCTCGTTGGAAAAGTCTGNTNGGCGNNNTNTAACGAAGTGTTCTACAGAGCAATGGCACTCAAAGCGCTGGATCAAAGAGTCGCAAATACGTCATCTCCTGTAGGAGGTTCCTCCAGNAATGCTGCTCGAGGCCAACCTTCTACTATGGCNCGCAGTGAAAGCGNNTCGTCTCATGGATCNGCATCCACATCTGCNGGCAAGTCAACNGANGCGCTCAGCAAAGCATAGTTTTGGAGGAAGTGCATCNTGATCTTCCTGCGACAATCAGCTGGAGNCATCCCAGTCGCCAGGTTCTCGTGTACCNTGTATTCACATCTAANTCTTCTACAGTACCCACAGCGGACTCGCCGTCATGAANGTCTGCACGGNNCCTCGTTAATACCACGTAGCCGATACCAATAGATTNNACCACTTTTCTGAGCTTCAAGTTGAGCNANNNNGTCGCGACCGCTTAGGTTAGGGGNTCCATCAGTGATTAGTAAGCNCATGAGGTGGGATGCNAGCCGCTTCNCGGCGCTCGACCNAACAGCGTTGAGCAATGCTTCGCCGGGGTTCGACCATCTCATCCGCCAAGTCNGTTNCCTCGTCTCTCCCCAATCGGNCTGCCAACNCCAGGATACTCTCGTCCATCGGCAGGCATNNCGCCTTCAATACAATCGTCCCAGAGCACGAAAACGACCTTCGGATTCGATACACTCAACCCCGACGACCTCTTCTCAAGATACTCTGTTGCAGAGGTCAAGAATATTCAAGCAAGNCTCAGGTACTNTNNCATACTGNTATCTATGTAATNGGTCTGACACTATATAGGAACGATGCTGACATTAAGCAAGAGGAGCTTCGACTTATGGTCGGGTACGTGTCCTNCCNCGCTCCTTCGGTNGAGTTGGTTTGAACAACNGTATGAAAGCGCAGAGAACGCTACCGCGATNTGCTNCAGGCATCTACCTCTATAATCTCAATGGCTGGGTCGTCAAAGAGGGTAATAGACGCGTTGGAGGAATGCCGAGGGGCGATCATTGCGCAGGAAGAGCCGCCAATGCCNAGTCGCTCAACCAGTTTTGGTGGGAGCGTCAACGGTGCGCCTCCAGTCCACCCTCATCGGAAAACACNATCTTANNTTGAACAGATCGGCATCTACACACTCTTCAACTACTCTCTGCGCATGTGAAGGTGCTGATGGACGCTCCTGAACATCTTTGGCGTCTTATTGAGCGGAAGAACTACCTCTCCGCGGCATGGCTATTTCTGTTNACAAGAGTGGTGCACCGAGCTNTAGTGCACCAAGATGANGATGACGAGAATTCNTGGAGCAAAGTGGGNATTGATGTCCTGGTANGTCTGCTGCACTGTCCTTCGCTANTCTAGCTCTGANCNCCNNCAGGCCGAGTTNCCNNTAGTCCAACGACAGTGGGACGAAATCTCAACCTTCCGGTCACAAATCATCCATAAGTCTACTCTGTCNCTACGCGAAGTTGGNCTTCCCTCGCACGCTGTATGCGCAACCCTCATTACTCTNCATCTCCTCGACTCCCGACCACTCCGTGAAGCGTTCGCTGCCCTCCTCACTCAGCGTACCAAAGCCCTAACCGCTCTTATATCCTGGAAANCNTACTCANCTTCCGCCAATGGCCGNGCTGCTACNCNCCTCAGCTCCAGCATGGAAACATCCAACCCGCGCCGATCTANGCCTAAAGACATATTNCAGGCGAACGAAAAGGCTTTGACAGCTATNATAGACACGATATCCACNTCTCGACANATATTCCAGATACCCCCAGACCAACANGCATCGTTGATNTCNTCGGTNTTGCATTCNATACAGGACGACAANCCTTCNANTTTGAATTCGCAGATATCCCCCGACNTCGTCCCGTCCACTCATTCCCTTCTGACCAACTCTTCTTCCTCGGCACACTTCCTCNTGTTACCCNCGGCTTTGCAGGCATATAAACCTTATATCGACCTTGAATCTTCGTCTCTCATNTACTCNCAAGCNGACTTNCGNCAAGTGCTGAATGACTGGCTGCANAANTCCACCAANTCGTGGAGAGGAGCGTCAACTCACTGGCTGGCAGACCTCGGTACCGTTGCCCAGGTCTGGAGTATGCGGGNTTCTCTTCGTNCTCTCATNACAGAGTCACAACTNGACGAGCTGGANAGNCGAGANCTNGCNGATACCCTTGATGGACTGTGCCAAGACCGGATTCGGGATGTATGGCAGACGGCACTGCAGAANGCTCAGGACNCNTTNAAAGCAGANCTCGCGACCTTCCTGTCGTCGCTNAAAGACAAAATCGATCGTNAGTNTCTCTGCGTCAGTACTTTGNGCTCNTTCAACTNANCATGNNGTTCAGCACGAACATCNTTCCAAGCACCTTCCCCGCCAACNTCGTCTCAAGCATCGAAACAACTNGACGCTGTACCGTTCCAGCAGTACCAGTCTGNATTGAAGCAGCAGTTATTGGGTCGGACCGCTCAGCTNGACGCTGTTCTGTCNACTCTGGAACGGGCAGCAAAGACCATCCAAAGCGACCTAGCGACTGTACTGTCCGACAAGACNCCTGCAGGAGTGTGAGNNNCNNNCCTCTNGNNTGNNTTCATGANCNTAANATNCGNTCATAGCACATTTGGCAAGACTGTCACGGATAGCTACCAACCCCTTGCCGAGTCGACNGCCGANAGATGTNNTTTCAACNCTAGAGAAAGAGGCGGAAAGCGCTCTGGAGAACTCAGANTTATCTCNTCTGATCGGAGTAGCGAACGTCTCGGATGAACTGAGGTCATCCTCCATTTTCGTGACGCANATCGGGTGCNGGAAACCAGCATTAGANCANGTTAGGTCGAGCCTTGATNCNATCTTCGACCGTGTTGTCGACAAGTGGAAGGANAGNACTATCGCTCGGATATTCGACGCCTCCGCTTCATCNTCCGTCNCTNTCGCCACCACCNACCGCCCNGGTGGGTNNTCCCTCTTNACGCGNTTGTACAATGGCNCTGCTGACNTNTATNNGCTTCCTTTGCCTAAGTGTTCGGTCCCTCNCCNGAATGTTTCCATTCCCTCTTGTCGTTGTCNGACNCGCTGCGTCAGCTTGGGGTTGCGCAGCATAATCCGGCACACGAGCNTGTCGTACAAGCGTCTCTACGNGCNCTGATCGACAAGTACCNTACTANGGAAGANCCGCAGAAAGGAGAGCANCCGCTTTACGACTTGNCGTTCTTGAAAGCGATTTCAAACGCATACGGTGCGGAATGGGAAGCGACTACCCAATCGATTGGTAGCAAGCTTGAAGCATTGGTGAGCAATTGCTACTTTGTCTTGGTCGTTCCTGGAAGANCGACACTGACGTCTGCATAGGACGTCACCGATACCAANCGTGCTGATGCTGAGCNTGCCGCATCCGACTTCCTCATCAAGACCCANACTCTNTTGTCGCTCCTCTTGCCTTGCGCAANNCAGGTACGATCAGTACTGGCCTTTCCGGCTGTTACCTCTCCAACCGCGANCAAAGGCAAGGAGACTTCGGCTGCGGGTGGTAGCCAAGCGCACTTCCTCCTATTNGGGAACCCGTCNACGGCCAAGGCAGANTATCGTCCTGCGCTGGAGCTGGCGAAGCCAAGTTCNCGGTTTGGGCTGCTNCTTGTCAATGCTACNGNGAATTGAATAGAGTTANTGGTATNGGGACTGCNGAAANNNCNCNGTCTGTAATTTGCGACCNTCCGCACTTGGGTTGGTCANGATCCACCATCTNTGNAACAGGATCGTCAGGAACGNGACACTGACNCGGGCATCGGTGATGAATTCCGGTGCTTGGATNCTCCGGTTTAGCTTCATGGGCAGAGAGGACGCTTGCAGTTGAGNAAGTAANATGCNATGTATCATGCCGTNGAGGAAAGGCGCATACGNGACCCGAGCAAGTTGGCACATCCNATTTTTCTGGTCAGTGTACGGACCAGAGCTTGTCAATATTTGAGTAGACTTGTTCGCAGAAGCAGCCCTGCTCGGACAACTTTAATTAGCTTTGCGAAGGCNAGATCTTCCCCGGGACTTCCCGTTCATAGTTTGTCCTCGGCGTCATCTGGTTCCTGTCGCCATAGCAGGCCNACTCTGAAGCTTANTTATGAGAGTTCCNGGACACCCAAACCCCTGTGTCGGGGAAGGGGAACGTCGCGTCTGGTCTTCACGACAGCCGGAAATCGGTATTCCAGCTNTTCATTTTACCCGAGCCCAAAAAGGCTATATTCTGACAGAATGGATTTATCACTGTTTCGATGATGCCTTCCTCATGTCAAGTTCCTGTCTCCCCAGATCCATGATGCACCATCTAGTCACCGCAAGTAACCGCAGTGCCGGCTGCATAAATGGCGCGTTTGCAATACTTATCATGCGGTTCAAAATTGGACCTCGAAGCCTGTGCTGCATTCCTNNCCTGCAACGTCCACCANCGCACTTTTCCGCCCTCCNCTGGCCTCCATGAGCTGCTGAGCTCGTCTGTCACGGAANCTTGAAGCCGTTCAAGAGGGCCTAGGCCANCAGCGAGNTAGCGTATCGGACTCGCCACTGTCCAGCACATCCGACGTCAAGGGCACTCTGGGGAATCCCGTGCGCGAAGCTCGAAAGAGGGAAGGAAATCAGGCTACCTCTCTTCTTTATGCGCCGTCAAGGAAGGNCCTTCATTCCCTCAGCGAGAACGGAAGACGCTTCAACGAAGAAACGTGTTTTGGACTGGCAGCTATTTCCACGGCGAAGGCGAAGGCGAAGCTGNAGGGGAGTCGCAGTGAAGGTTAGGCTTTAGGCTGTCCATCGGCGAGGGCNAGCAAACTCGAGAAGGAGTCGAGATCCCCACCGAGCCTCCTTTTTGCTTAGGCCTTGGTNCTGGTTCCTTTTTTGTTGGGTGGTGACTGCGACCCAGTGTTCGACAAGCAGTCCATCGTCAACGNCNNGCCNGCGATGGTGTCCATGCACTTNGGTGGTGCGTNTCCGTCACCAAAGTTCCCTNCTCGTCCGAGGTTGATCGTTCGTGTTGCATTTTTCTCTGTAGACATCGATGGCCCCATTCCTCCTGATATGTCCAATCTCAGACCCGCNTANCTTNGNCTTCACATTGCAGGAGGACATGTTGGCTTGCCTATCATTATNGCGACGTGTTTTTTCTCCAAGACCACAGTCAAGCATCCGACAATCATCAATCTCTTTTGCACCTGGACGCTGTACTCGATATGTAACTGCCTCACGTATGTTCCNNNNCNTATATCNCTCTNTGCNCAGACCTTGACNAGGGATGATTGGNCGAATAGGTCGTACGCTGGAAAGGCGCACACTGCGAGCCGNACTTTNTGTCACTTACAGTCNGCGATCTTGCATGGAGTCTTCCCAATGTAAGCACCCTCNTCNCCNTGNAAAGACATNTGGGACTGAAGGAGGTCAGGTGTGCTACGTCTTGTCTNATCGTCGTCCTGCAGGTACGTCAAGGGCTCNTAAGGNCGCCAATGCCGATGNTAGNTTGNCATACTNACTTTTATGNGTAGATTTGGTGGATGTTTCGTCAACCNGAACTGGTGCAGAANACGACNAATCGCACCCTNCCCTGCTCTATGGTTGCTGTGAGTNCCACTGCCTCCTCTTCAAGNGAACNCACTTTGAATCNCNATGCNCTATCNNNNAGAAACTCGCCCTCCCCTANATTATATTTCTNGTATATACNATTCTTACAGCTGCAGTAAGGGCCTCTGCTACCTNTCCTTGCTCACTGACCCACNGATTTGCCAGTTNCAATCCAGTCATCCGTCGTATGTTCACGCTGCGAACGGACTNTACTGCACGTATTATAAAAATCCGTTGTGAGTCTCTGGCGCTCCTGAAAGTACTCGATGCTCATGCGTCCCATTCAGTCGCCGATTCGGAACCGCTACCTATTCTATCGCGTGTGTCATCCTAATCCTTGGGTTCGAAGGTCCGTCCGTCAATGGCTCTGATATGATGTTGGTGCTGAGGGAGCGCTGCAGTCGCCATTGCTATTCGCTACTTCAACATGGTGNATCAGATCTCGTCTGGCTTTCCTCTAGCNGACAGTCGTAAAANCTCGCCCATGGTCATCTTCCGGCTTACCTTATTCACCGTCTATTGTATAGTATCGTTTGGGTATGTGTTCCTCTTTCGTACGCCTTGGCGAACTGACACTCCGTAGAGCTGGCATATTCTTCGTGTCGTCTGCGCAATTGGCAGAATGGCCNTTCATGGTACAAGCAGGCGTGCCNCTCTTAATTGCCATNGTCTTTGGTGGGTCCAAGGAAGTGTATGCCTGCTGGTGTTTCACCAGTAAGAAGCGGAAGTTGGACCAGGAGGGGAGCAGCGGCAATGGTGAAAACAGCTCCAGTCGACTTGAATGCTCCTCGGACCTTCTCATACGGACGCCAGTACCATCCATAGCAGTCNTTNATGTTGATAGAGCCNGTGTNTNAATNGANAATNCAGTTCNGCTTGAGGCATNGATAGGTNTCNTGGNNGNGATCGCGGGGTATATCCAATGGCATTATACAGGGGGTAGGGATANATACACGGAATAGTACAATCAAGCACCACCACTGTGTTCGAATCGGCATGTTANTNGANGGNANGGGATCGATNGCAGTCTTTACGCACACTAGGATGTTGTTTCTGTNNTCGTTCAACANGGTCAGTGGACGNNANGGTGGAATGGAAACGTGTGACGCACATTGGGATGTGGATGAGCTTGACNAANTAACCAATGAACCCCATAACCGCGAAACCGATGCCGACTGCCTTGCAGATCTGCAGAAATTCTGTNGGAANCGTTGAGCTTCGTGTCGTNGTCAATCTATTGCTGCTGCTAACCCTTCTCTGAAGGTTTTGTACACCGTGTCAGGAACTAATGAGGTCGTGTCAGTCTCGTTCCGCGTGTCAGCCAAGGATAAGTGCGCACCTGCTTTCCATCGTGGAAGAACTCCTGGGGAACCTCAATGAATTCACGGACTTTGTCAGACATGGCGGGGATGAACGAGTGACTGGGTGGAAGCTGGTGGAGAGCGCCAAATGAGCTGGCGACGACNGCAATGTACTGTTTCCCACGGCACTGGACACGTTGACGGTATTTTCTCGCCCAAATGTCTCCTCCGAACGACATCATCACGTCGCGTCTGCTGTGCATGTGAGTCTNGCCAAGGTTNTACTATAGAGTTTGGACTGAGAAATGTAGAGGAGACGCGCATGAATGTTTCTAGGCAGAGGCATCCTTCGACCGGCTAGCCTAAGGTCAAGTCTCANACGCCATGGCACTCAGCAGGCTCTCCGTCATGGTNGCCGTGCCTTGACGACTNTNGAGATACCCCAGACTCTCGCAGCTCAGGCAGAGAANCTCAAANCCGAGAAGGACCTGTCGACTTTCCATGCTCTNTACCCCGCATTCGTCGAGGACNTGAGGAAGGCGCGACTCAAGTCTCACNTCGACANCCCGCTTCAAGANCAGGATGTTNCAAANATCCTCCGGNCNTTGGCCNTGTCNGCGAGACCACAGGACCTNCAGCGNATCGAAGAGCTGTTGTANGACATGGAGCCCATGTTCAACATNAANCCAACGCTCTCNATTTACACCACCATTGTTCAGGCGTTCGGGGAGAAGGCACACCCCCGAGTGGGTCTCAACTTTCTAGCCANGATGCCGACGCTTCCTGGCTCATTCATTCCNACCGTCGACCACTTCATTTCCATCCTTGAACCTGCCATCAATAGAGTCCCCTTCTCCTTCATCCGCGACGCCGTCGCCAACATGCACCGACGGGGCTGCCGACCGAACGGTGATATCGCCAATATCGCAATACGCGCCTATTGGAAAACGGCAGAGNTCGACGGNCAGAAACNCACTCCCGAGACGTTNACNCCTNTCCTNGACCTCNTGGAGTCTTGGAAGATCCCATACAGCAATACAACNGCTGGCCTCATCACGTCGNTTTTTGACAAGTCGGGATTGGGAGCATCAGGGCAGAAGGTACGGAGTGAATACGAACTTCGTTTCCAGGAGAGCAGCGGTGCGGATGCAGGGGCGAGCGAGTTGGCTCGNATTGCAGAGACATCCGGAGTCAAAGCAGCTTGCGACTTCTTCAACAAATCCTGGAGCAACCGTCATGACAAAGTGGCTAAATCGCAGGCTCTTCGCCACATCCTAGCGTCNTCGCAGACGCTTTCAGACGCTAGATTGGCGTCAAAAGAGTTGCGGACTGAGCTCGACATACGACACTGGACCAACATAATCAGCAATGCCACCAGGCGCGAGAAGACTGACGAGGCGCTGCGTATATACAAAGCGGCCAAAGCCTCCCTCCCCCACATAGACGCTGGACTTGTTGCACCAATCATTCGCTCTCTATGGCGTCAGTCGGTCTCCCAACCATCTGACGAGCAAATCGACCAAGCATTCGAGCTCTACCACGACCTCNTCGCTGCATATCCTCCGGATGCCGAGCCTCAACACGAGCANGCCAGTAGTTACCTTCGCTCCACACGCGGACCCGACGCCAGCATCTTCCACACCCTCTTCCGACTGCTCACGCGAAACAACGATTCCGACAAGTATTACNCCATCGGTATCCAACTTGTGAAGGACATGCAAGCATACAAGATNTCTACGGCCGTGAGCCCGGTAGCCGCCGCACTCATTTGCCTCGGCATACAACGGTGCGAGTCGCCCGAAGCGGCCCTTGAAGTGTACCAGCGNTACCAAAAGTACCTCGANGAAGACGGGTACGGCGTTGTCCTCCAATNNTTCTGNAAAAAGGAGTTCGGTCCGCACTACGCNCCNTCGATNCANGATTACTTCGGNATTGTNCGGGATATGCAGANGGCCGGGATCGAGGTNACNCCNAAGGTGTANACNATCATGNTGACGCAAATTGGCNANCTNGCNACNAGGCTGATGAANGAGGACNNACNGGACGAGGANTTCTANCGCGANCTCCTCAGNGTGACGCGGAGGACACACGATATTTTNTCGNTGGATGCNTCGTTCTCGCCCGACGCGNCGCTTATGTCGCAACTACTGAACACGTATCAGAGGCTTGGGTGNCTTGGGGANGCATATAGGGTNTGGGAACTCATGTACCTTCGGGGTAACTACAACACCATAACGGTCAGCAATATTCTGGACGGGTGCGGGCACAACGGNGATTTGAAAACNGCGAGTTCCATTTGGAGAAGGCTTACGAGGGACGGTTTCTCCTTCGACATGAACAACTGGAATGCNTGGGTGGAGTGCCTGTGCCGATGTGGGCAGCTTAACATGGCGCGGAANGTTGTCATTGACGACATGCCCCGAGCTGGGAAGCAGCCCACAGTGGAGACNGCCAANGTTNTGCTCAGCTTTGCGAGGAGCTATAAAATGGAACGCGAAGTGCTGGCACAGATTCAGGCNAATCTTCCCTCGTTGTACCCTAGGAGTAGTCACNTCGGCNNTNAGTTCAAGTAGTGATAGGAATACGAAGTCTATTGATTAAGAAACACTAGAAAGCATCGTCACAAGCCCAAGGAATGATTGCGAAAGCGGATGTGGAAGCGAAAACATGTACAGGGAAAGTTGTCTANGGATACATACAGTGAAGTGNGGNTTGCTGTTGGATGAGTTGGCGCTTGGTTGAGCAGCGCGTCGTGATAGTAGTGCGTANGTGAGTCGTCTAGAGGAATAGATGCCCGTGAAAAAGCGAAAAGCAGGAATGTCTAGGATGTGGTAGGGTNNATGTCTAACGTCGGAGANCATAATTAGTTGGAAGCTACTTCCTCTACCGAGGGGCAGTCGCAGATNAGGTTGAGGTCTCCNTANGCATCGTCAAGACGAGCAACNGTAGGCCANAACTTNTTCTCCTTCAGCCAGGGGAGNGGGAANGCAGCGGCTTCACGAGAATAGGGTCGNTTCCACTGCTCTTCNGAGAGCGAGATGACGGAGATAGGATGAGGAGCNTTCTTGAGNAGGTTGTTCTCCTTNGGCTGCTTGCCAGNGATGATNTCGTCGGCTTCCTTGCGNATNTGNATCATAGCATNGCAGAACCTGTCGAGTTCCTCCAGTGTTTCCGACTCGGTGGGTTCGATGAGCATGCAAGTAGAGATNGGCCAAGAGCAAGTGGGAGGGTGGAAGCCGTAGTCNTGCAAACGCTTGGCAAAGTCGGTGACCTTGAGGCCGGCAGTCTTATCNAATTCGGCGAGGTCGATGAGGAGCTCGTGNGCNACGCGGCCNTTCTCATTCTTGTAGCGGAGGGTATAGTAAGGGGCAAGCTTGTGCGCCATNTAGTTGGCGTTGAGGAGGGCGATCTTCGAGGAGTCGACGAGGCCCTTTCCACCGAGCATCTTNATGTANGCCCAGGAGATAAGNAGAATGGAAGCGCTGCCAAAGGGAGCTGCCGCNACAGGTTTGATGGCCTTATCGCCTTGNACGGGCAACTCAGAGTGGCCAGGCAGGAATGGAGCCAGNTGCTCAGCCACGCAGATGGGTCCGACCCCAGGGCCTCCTCCACCGTGTGGGATGGCGAAGGTCTTGTGGAGGTTGAGATGGCAGACATCACCGCCGCATGTAGCTGGGTTGGTCAACCCTACTTGAGCGTTCAGGTTGGCTCCATCGAGGTANACCTGTCCCCCCATTGGCGTGGATGATCTCGCAAGCATCCTGAACGCCACTCTCGAAGACACCAAACGTGGAGGGGTAGGTGATCATGAAGGCAGCGAGGTTGTCTTTGTGCTTCTCCGCTGGCTTTGAGGTCGGCTGAGGTCGAGATTACCATCATTGTGGACCTTGACGGGAACGACTTCGAA
>JANDKE010000775.1:0-14726 GCA_027627275.1 Coprinellus aureogranulatus | reverse complement strand
TNNNTNANAATGCGTTTTCAAAAGCGCTTGGCGGACTTCTCGTACAGCATATTTCCGTCTCTCGTCGTCGACTTAATGCATGAGTTCGAGATCGGTGTCTGGAAGAGGCTTTTCATCCACCTGATCCGCTTGCTCGACTTCTTTACCGACTCGAATGGCCCTACTTTAATCGCAGAGCTCGACTCCAGGTATCACGCGTTTCACGTCGAGTGTATGCTCCGTTATTGATTATTCATGAACCAAGGTACCGAGCTACTCCTTCGTTTGGAAAAGATGGGATTCGTAAATTCGGAACTAATGCTTCCACTATGAAAAGGAAAGCGGCGCGTGATTTCGAGGACCTATTGCAGGTGCGCCGATAAACTCTTCATTCATTCGCGTTATTCTACGACGCTGAGCTCCATCTTGATAGTGTGCTATCCCCGCCTTCGACGCTCTACTCCCTCCAGAGCACAATGCCAGGCTGATGCGCCTGCTCTACACATGCGCTACTTGGCACGCACTAGCAAAGCTTCGCCTTCACAATGACTACACTCTGCGCCTTTTGGAGCACAACACCACTCTCCTAGGAGCCCACATGAGGGAGTTTGACCACGAAACATGCTCCAGGATACCTACGAAGGAACTTGAGAAAGAGGCCCAGGCAAGAGCACGTCGAGATGCAAAGGGGAAAGGGAAAGCCAGTGCGGCGCGAAAGCCAGCAAGCCTTGGAATGTATACCATCAAATTTCACTACTTAGGGGACTACGCGGAAACTATCCGCCGCTATGGCACTACGGATTCATATACAACTGAAGTTGTAAGCCAATCTACCCAGCTGTCTCAAAAGCCGACTAAATCCTCGTCCAATCTAGGGAGAGCTGGCGCATCGCTTGCCGAAGTCATGGTATCGAAGAACCGACAAAAAGAAATTTGAGAAGCAGATGACGCAAATCGAACGTCGCCAGGCCAGGCTGGCCAGTCTTCGGGCTGCAAATGGTGTTTCTGAAAGAGATCCCAAATCTGCATCTCCCTCGACAGCACAATCTTCAGAATGCCGTTATCACATCGGTGCATCCCAAAATGTCAGCCTTAACTTGAGCACGTCGTTCGTTGACCCCTTCCGCGACACAATACACAAGGACAAATATATTGTGGTTCGTTCCATTCTTCGCTACCAGCCTCTGAAATTCTCATTCATCACTGAGGACAGGACTTCATCCCAAAGCTCAAACAACACCTGCTTCCCCGAATCCTGGAGAAACTAGGGCTTGAACCGGGGTCGGTTACCGAATCCAGCTGGCCATCTGTCGCGCTAGCGGACGACCGCCTATTCTCACACAAGATATTGCGGCTGAATTACACTGCTTATGATATCAGGAGGGAGGAAGATGTCGTTCATGTCGACACGGTACAGTGCAACATCATGGCCTTGAATGCGGCGTTCGGTCCGCGAACTTGGGACGTTGAGCATGCATACCTATATGCCCGAGTTCTGGGTATCTTTCACGTCAATGCTTCCTTCGTCGGTGTTTTGCCTGACGGGACCAACAATTTCAGCACCCATAGACTCGACATCCTATGGGTACACTGGTATGACTTCGTTCCCGCTGGCAGAGAGTTCTCTCTCGATCAGGCCGTCCTTTCGCCCATCGACCTGTCGCAGTCGCTTGGATTCATGGACCCTGCGGACGCCCTCCGCGGAGTGCATATGATTCCACACTTCCCTCTCGGAAAACTGAAGAACTTACGGTCACCACTGGTGAAGACGGATGACCTATGGAATCGGTACTATATCAACAGGTTCGCACTTCAGCTTCTGTGGTCGCTACCGCCATTCTGAAACTTGGGCTTTGCAGGTTTGCTGACAGAGATTTGTTCATGCGTTATCAGTATGGGATGTCTGCGGGCCATACTTACATGCAAAGTAACTTCCCGCCCGCGCATATTCCGTCATTTCCCCATGACTTTGACTTCCACCTTTCGGCAAGACCCGAAGACACAGACTCAGAGGTGCAACAAACCAGCGTCTCAGATGGGCAGGCCGTCGACGCTTATGGCTCGTTTGATGGGCCTGAGGACCGTCCCTCAGGGGAGGCAGAGCCAGACCATTTCGACGATATGGATGATCACGAATTCACTGTGTTTAATGACATGTATCCCGATGCCCTGAACGATGAATAAACAACCTCGGTTTCGGCCATATAGCGGTGTTCCTTCTATATCTCCCCTACAGTTCCACAGGTGGTTACAAATGTTCGTCCTGCCAGTGGTTCCGCGATGTGAGCGACACGGCCGTTGGCATTTATTCGAGCTCCGATTGAATTCGACTATATAACCTCCCACCGCGTTTCGGTCTCAGTTACATCGTTGCTCTCTTCCACCATGGACAACCAGGATCCTCTCTAAGTCTGTACTTCACTTTTCGCTTGGTACGCGGTGCCCTTCCAGTTCTTGATGTCGCAGGGAGGAGCTGTGGACGTCGTAAGTAATCTGTCATGGTCTCGTTCAGCATGCTGACCCGTATCTTGCCTCGGCAAGGCTGTTCCAGCATTCTGTATCTACCTACACTACGCAGCCCGTGGGAAGCAATTCATTCGTCGTACTGTAAGTGGTCACTCTACTCTTCTAATGATAGGCGTGTTCACGGCTCTCCGTCCTCCAGGTTCCTTCAACTCGACTCCATTCCACTACTTCACCGTAAGGTCGCACCATCACCAAGGATCGTGTTCTTTTCTGAAGCTGCGATCTGTACCTTGACCTCCGGTAAGATGCGCAAATTCTTTTTGTCGGCGTTGTACTAACAGCCAACCGTTTAAGAGTCATGTTGGTTGATTTCTGTGTTCATCGTCCGAGCGATCAGACGTTGACCTGGAAGGACGCCCTCACCACTCGTCTCGGTACTACACCGTGTACGATTACTTGTCGCCATGGCGCTTCTGGGCGTTATTGGTCTCTAGGGGTTTAGATAGGCTGCTTGTTTTATTCCTAGTAACCTTTCAATTGCACCCACAGTATCCCACTTCGAGCACAGCCAGATCAAGGCGGTAGGATGATTCTCGATAACAACGGCAACTCAGCAACCGGTATCCACTGCCCTCCCCATGGAAATACCCCGGCCTGAGTTCGATCGGGGGTGAGCATACCTGACTCGTCTCGTACCGACGTATGCATATTCGCGCGGTCTCCAGTGTGCTGCGTGAATCCCTTGTGGCATTAACCCAGTTTCATGATCAGTGGAGGCGATGCATTGCCGTAGGTCGCGGCGAGTCTCGAGTGGTGAACGGACAACCTCTAGTGTCAACGCGCTTCGAACCCCCCTGAGGTATAGCAATTCGCGGCCGATAATTCTCAACTATCTTTAGCAGTGGCTGCCTGGTAGGGAGGTCCTGAACATGCTTGGCATCGACCCGAATGCGACGGCGGCGAGGTCCTCTCCTGGGCGACTGGTCGCCGGGACTACTGGCGCTGCTCTTATCGACAACTACAGTCGACTGTACATGGTCGGCTCGAGAGGCGCATCGGCCATATCCCTGCGGGTGTTGCTGCGGGTGAGAACCATAGTGNCNACGGGCTGTGGCTGATTGTCGNTGANGCGAAGAAAGAAANCAAAANCGAGNNGAGAATGGGAGAAAGAGNAAGAAAGGAACGATGANAAANNGTAGGCTGTCCTGCGGGAACCAAATGCGAAGTTGAACAAGCGGGGGCTTTCGGGATACTCCCAGTGGCCCTTTATGCTNCCGGAGCCAAAGGCCTTTNGCGATTGCCAATGTGTTCCAATTNGGGAAATGNGGCCTCTCGAGAATGGACCTTCATGGTTCTTGTGGTGCNTNNGTGNATGATGCAGTAATCAACGGGCCACTGGCAACGGANTNGACACGCATTGTCCAAAAGAAGTGATCGTATCATGGGCGCTTCAGCGCTTGGATCAAGCGCCCAATCTGGACTGTACCGCGTGATGTCACTGGAGCGNCGGCCGCNTGTTCTCGGTCACTGCTTGCAGCGAACTGCAGTAGATCTAGAGTGCCCGCCCCTTGGTCCNGGAATGGTCGTATAGNGTGCCGTGCTATTGTTCTCCTTNGCCCGCAGGACCTACCTTTCNGGAGCGCACATCACTTGCTGTGTTGCTTGGACCCGAAATGGCGGAACAATACGACATGTACATATCGTCAGGAACCGCNCGGCGGAACCAAANCGAGTAAATTAAACGAGCGTGAGTACTATGATTNGGGATAGATAACGAACTAGCCCGCACGTATTGAGAACTTTTGGTTATGGAGCAGTGACAGAGAGTGACTGAGGGTCTAGATAGAGTGAGCAGATGAGTGAAGCATTATCATGAGTGGGAGGGATATTGGGAGGCGTATAGAGAGAAGAAGCATGCCATGGAACCAAGAAGAAACGTCTGAATAGGNTAGNNAACACTCAAAGCCAACAACGAAGGGAGCCCAAGAAAATGTCCAAGAATAATATCACCACAGAAATCCCTTTTCATTCACCTCGATGGTCCGAGCACCACGAGCGGTGCTNAGACAATGGGAAAGCAATGGCTTAGTAGGCCTTGCGCGTGAGGATGTCGACATTCTTCCAGCTCTTGACCATAGTCCTGCGAATACTGTTGATTCCAGGGTTGGCGTCAGCCTCTGGCGAAACGTAGTTGTCGCCCAATGCGATGAGCTCGGCGGCGCTGCGCTTGTCGGCGGGCGCGAAGGGTTGGTTGCTATGAAAAGAGGAATGACAATCAGCCAACTGTCCGGAAATNTTGAAATGAAAACGGGTCAAAGCAATACATACAGCGGGGAGAAGACGAATTCGGAAGGGTCGGGGTTGGTGTGAGCGGTGATCTCGTGCAGCTGGCGCTGGATGTCCAAGCAGAAGTAGTCGAGGTCTAGAGTGATCGCGTTAGGCGGTGTTGTCGGGCNATATATCTCGACCCAGACTCACCGAGATCGTTCAAGTCGTAGTTGAANGGGTTCTCGATTTCCTGACCGATCTCCAAGAAACCGAGGAGCAGGAACGAGGCGAAGGCAGTTCCGGGGATGGTGATCCAGCCCATAGGAGTGACAACNTGGAAGGGCAGGAACAGGAGATAGAGCCTGGGCGCAAATNAGCATCGAGATTGGTGGGCATGAGGGGTCTACTCACCAGAGAGACATGCGGAGATGGGCCTGGTATGCGAACGGCAAGGGAGTGTTGCAGATCCTCTCGAGGTTGGAAAGTGTGTCCTGGAGCGTTCCGAGGTTACCCTGCAAGGCAGTGGCGATAGCAGGCTGGACAAGGCCGCTCTTCATGAGGACTACGTAACAAATCAGCATCATAGCCGCAAAGCATGCACCAGAACTTACATCCAGTGTAGTTCGCCAAGAACAGAGTGATCTCCAGAGGCACGTTGCTCTCAACATTGGCGCGCCTCTGCTTCCTATGACGGGACTCGTTGGGGGAGGCCTTCTTGAGGATACGACGCACAGCCCATCGGAAGAACCTCAACAGGGGGATGAAGTCATAGATCGTGCTCTCCGGGGGGATTCCTGGCAGGCTTCAAGGGGATTTCACTCTCAACATCGGGCAAGGCGGCCTCGGGGTCAAAGTTATCCTTGCGCTTCTTAGTGCCCATGCGAGAAGAAGATCGGCTGTCGGGCTTTCCGTCAACGAGGGTAGGTTCGCCGCGATGATGACGCTTCTCGTCCTCCTCCCTGGTGTTGAGGTTGTCAACGTGGGAGCGAATGGGC
Source organism: Coprinellus aureogranulatus (assembly GCA_027627275.1). NCBI lineage: Eukaryota > Fungi > Basidiomycota > Agaricomycetes > Agaricales > Psathyrellaceae > Coprinellus > Coprinellus aureogranulatus. Next base: position 9,018 of record JANDKE010000775.1, on the reverse strand, counting down.
TCGACTTCATGCTCATGCTCGTGTGAGTGCCAGAGAGGGAGACGGTCGGTAGGGTCAGCGACGCCGTTAGCGTAACGAGGGAGGAAGGAGATGAGGGGGTACAGGTCTTCGTAGTAGACGCCTTGCTCTCCACGAAGGAAGTGCTACAGAGAAAGCTTAGTTAGGTCATGGGAGCAAGAAGCTTGCAGAAGCTTACCTTTACGGCCACGGGGAAGGCTTGGAGCAGGTTCATGATGGACTTCTTCTCAATGATGCTCTCAAGGTTGGTCTGCCTGCGCTGCAAGCCCTTGTCTTCCCTGTTCAGGGGGACATGGATCCACACCTGATAGCGGATGAGTCAGTCACACGACCTTTGCTGGGTGACTTCAGGCGGAGGAAGAAGCCTCACCAACTGTCCCAAGTTACGCGTAGCAGTGTTGATATTCGTCCACATCTTGCGACCATCTTGATACCTGGAGAATTGGGGCGGTTCGGAGCGGTGAGATGGTCATGGCCGACAAAACGATAACGAACGGCGTACTCACCTTTCATACGCTGAAGACGTCCTGAACGAGATGACCAAACCGAGCACTGTACCGAGCACAGTCAACAGTGCGCTGCCGATCCCCAGATCCCTCACTCCCAACTCCGTCACAACAGCGACAGCTAGACGGAACATGTCGTCAGCACATTCTGGGCTTCTGACACCGCCGAAGCGTCCAAGCACCGACCTGTTGCAACCGCTGTGAAAAACAGAACCTCGGGCCAGATATCGTTGACGACGGTGGCCTGAAACTTCTTGAAAGTCCAGCGACCGCTGAACAACGGGTTTTGGGCAACCATTTTTGGTAACTTCTCCCTAGATGGGCGCTAAACTGTTCAAAGTTCCCTCCGAATAAGGTCTTCACCGCAGCCTGTCACAACCAGCGGGCTTCAAGTCTTCCTCAGTGGGCCAGTCGACCAAGGACCAGCGAAAGGGGAGAGGAGAGGGAGAACGGGAGGATTAGGTGGAAAGAAGGGAAGAATGGCCCACGCCAGCAAAACGAGGCCTTTTGTATTGATTCGACAAACAAATACCATAACCTTGATGTAATAGACTATTCCCCATTTGCGTTAAGTTCGGGACAGGGAGCTCGCCTTCTCAAGTTCTCCCCGGGACACCGCTTGTGTCGTGGTGGAAACGTGCATGGAATTGAAACGCAGACATCACGATCACGCCGCCCAACCCTCTCGGGCACGCTGATGAAGGCCGCAAGCGGTGCTCGCCTATCGATTTTTGCACCGCGTGCAGCCCGATAGGGGGATCGAGGAGAAGGTATGTGCAGGCCAGCCAGGGGGGAGATATTCTGGAGACGAATAGGCTTTGAAATAATGGTTGTGCGGGAGATTGTGACATGACATTTGCGGCCTCCAACGGCCATTGAGCATGATCAGAACAAGCAAACAACGGAAACGGCCCCTCAATTCCAGAAAGCGCCGGCGGAGTCCTTGGGTGGTCAAGTCTTGGCATCCGATGCTGAAACGGTTTACGGAAGCATCGTAAGGCAAAGGGTGCCTCCTCTCCAGGATGGGGAGAAATCGTAGGAAATCATCCCTGAAATATGGCTGTCCGTGGTCCAAGGGATGAGGGAAGCGCTCGCGATAATCGATGGTGAACAGACCATGCTGCGTCAAGAAGATCCGGTTCAATATCTTGTGTATCTGCCCTGTAGATATCTGTAGGCGCCACCGGCGCTCTTCCGCTCGTCGATATGGTCGCCCAAGACTTCAGGATTTCGGCCGTTATCCCAGCCATTCACCCACTGTGGCCCACGTCCTTACCAGATTTGAATACTGTTACATTCCAAATTCCAATTATCCATAGAGTAGATAGTAAAGTCCTCGTTTTGTGAAGAGAACGCATGTCGGCCTTCCTGTCTTCCATCAGCCTCCTTCGACCCGCTGTCCGCAAGCCACAACTCCACTCAACCGTCATAGCCGCAAACCTTAAAGTCTTCAAGCCTGCTGGGCGATGCTCATCAAGCTTCCAATGAAAGTAAGGATCTGCAGGTACCATGATCAGCTTCAAGCCTGATAGATAGAGGGAAAAAATCGAAGCTCACAAGACGAGGTCGAACATCGACGATATCTTCTGGCATAACCAAGAAGACTCAAAGCTCCCATCATTCCTGGTCAATTGGAGATTGCGAGTTTAGCTGTAAAAACACACGTTCCACAATTAGCACGCCAGCGCAAACTTTCGAAGAAGAACGTAAAAGCGCGTACCATTCTGCCTCCTATCGTCGTAGGGCCCATTCTGGTCAACAGGGATGACGAGGTTGGGGTCGACGATACCGGGTCGGATAGCGTCGAGGAGGTCGAGGAAGGTCTTGCCCCCAGAAATACGTTAGCGGCGAAGCTTGACTGCGCGCTTGGGGGCTTCGGAGGAGGAGTGGGGGGACGAGGCCGCGGTAGAGGCGGCCGACGCTGGGAGAGGGATAGAAAGATTAGCGATGGTTCATTGGGTACTGGGATGAGGCGAGATAGCGCTNGGGNCGAGCAAGCGTGTAGATTGGTNNACCCCGGCTAANNACNCNGTGAACGTNNACANNNCTNTGTAACGNGCCCGCCANGCAAGGGGTNCACCCTNAGTTGCGAGATATGGCGANCATCGCNCGAGCGAGCACGAGCCGGACGNTCCGTCCCGGGAACGCGCTTCTGAAGCTACCNAGTAGCCNGCGAGAGGGGNTGANACGNNGCAGNCCAGNGCCAGCTGGATAGNACCTAAGCNNNCTTNNCGACTGNANCGNNGCANNCAAAGNATCCNTCGCCNNTGAGCAGACNNGNAGCANCTTGNNTCNGCGAGANTTCCAGGGGTNGGGGANAACGTATAGGAGNTCGGAGCTCGGAACACGACGTACCCTTCCTGCTTCACGATGGAGGTGAANGTCCCNACAAGACCCTGGGTCTTTCCCTTCTCCAACTGAATCCTAGTCTTNACCTATNNNNATNANAACGGNGCACACGACCGCGTTCCGCTNAGCATACGACTTCGCTGCANTGATGNNATGAACTTACGACATCTACACCACTTCCTTTAGCAATTTGCNAGGCCTACAAANNAAGNANCACNNACCGAGAGGNTAAAACGTCAAAATCTCAGAGATACCNGCGATAGCACCAGCAGCAAAGTTCGCCACNAACGGCAGAGCTACAAGCCACCTCCTATATCAGCCTTCCTCCCCCTCCTCTCTNCCTCGCTCNAGACACGTACGCTTAGGCTTATGTTCCGTCGAGGNCATCGTTTTGTATCGCTAGACCCTCTGCGGCGTCGAGGTCGACTAGGAAAATTTAGGAAGGGAAGAGAGAGGATTGGGCAACAAACCCCGCACGTACAAGGGTGCTATCGCACCTCTGGGGCTCTCGCCGCAATCGGATACGAGACCGAAGCGGTGAACCGGTTTGCGCGGGACAGGCACGGGCTTGGAAATTCGACGACGAGGACAAGAGTTCAGCGCTCGAGCCCAGAGATGACAGTTGGTCGGTCGACGGTGATACCGAATTTACCGAGCCTGATGTAGGCTCAGAGACAAGGAGTGATGGAGGTACGATATCACGACTCTTGGGCACAGCGATATTCGACTCTGGAGCAACCACAGAATGTGCGCCAGTCAGAAGATCTTCGCTAGCAGGTCGAAGCGTTCTTAGTGAGGATACTGGCGAGGTCGCCGGCGGTGTTGGAGGATATGAGTGCACGCTACTGCTGCTGCTACTGCTCGACGCGCTGTCGGAGTAACCATGCCGCACACCAGGAGCGAGTGAACTTGGCGTCAGGGGAGGTGGAATGGTGTTAGTTCTGCACTGGAAGCTCAGGCAACCCTCTTCAACGTAGTACGGGCTCGCCCTAGGGACAGGCTTCAAGGGTATGTTTAGCCCACGAGGGAACTGCGGTGACCTCAGGCGAATGTACCATCCTTGTCGCCGCGTGCTGATAGGTCGGTGGACGCTCCAGAGGATCTCTCGCGTTGGGGTATGGATGAGATGTAGGACAATTTCCGTGTCGCTAAGATATCGTTCCTGCGTCGCATTAGATCCTGCATCAGACATTGAGGAGCCTTCTGCTCACTGTGTGCCAGATGACAGTCGAAGGTGAAGATTCGAGCGCTACTGTCATCCTGTAGTCCTCTAAGACGTCTGATCTGCTTATCGTCAGCTCCTCTTTCTATATGCTGGGGTACAAAACTTACGTTCTAACCAAGTATCTCGATACTCCTGCTCGTCTGGGGTAGCTTGCATACGCAGAAGCGGGGTAAGCAGAGGAAGCCGATGGCAACGGTAATGGCGTTGAAGCAAAGTTTGCGGCCATTGCAGGTGGTGTAGAAGAGACACTTGGCATCGTCGCAAGTGGTGGTGCAGCCATTCTGCTCGTTGTCGACGACAACGAGGAATGGATGACGGTCGAGGGCAAGCTCAATGTCAAATGGCTCCGGCGTTGCCAGGCCAGTTCTGACGCTGATCCGGACGCCGATCAGACCCATTTTGTCGTCGACGCCGTCATCGTCCATGGCCTCGACTCGGACGCGTTCATTGCCGACCACGACCTGCAACTTCGAGTATCTGGGCGGTGAAGAAGAGCGCATATCAGTGCATGTCACGACCTTCAGCATCGTACAATGCCTTCTGCGTACTCTACGGACTTTCGCAAGTCGTAGGCAATGTTGCAAGGCACCGAGCTGCTCAAGCCGCTCAGACTTCAGCAGGTTCTGCTGTTAAAACCGTGTTGAATGCCACGTCAAGTGCAGTTGGATCCACCTCCGAATCGTCCTCTGGGTCTCCGAACCCCAAGGCAGCGGAAGCCAGGAGACAACGATTGTCCAAACTACGCCAAGAGAGGGCTGCGGAGGAGGAAGAGTTTCGGCGGATTCTGAACAAGAGGTGGGAGGACCGCGACCCTCGCGATGTCAGGAGGTCAGAGCCTGCGGGGCTCAAGTTTGACTTGAATGACTTCGGCGCAAAGGGAACAGTCGAGGGTAGCGTGCGGACGACAGACATCGGTTCAGACGTCGTAGAGGTGGAAGGAAGGGTCGACTTCAAGGTTCAGCTTCGGAATCCCCCTCAATTCGAAGAAGAGGTGCGCAAAGCTCTACCTTGAATATAGGACTATGCTCATTAACTGTGTATGCAGGTTACTCGATCCGTCGAGCCCATATCCTCTGTTCCCGCTGAAGCTCTTGAAAGCAATGTTGGTCCAGCTCCCCCACCCGAGCTGCCGGAAGTTGAGCAGTCCAACGCATCAACGTCTCAAACACCTTCGATTCTCGGAGAACTCGCACCTCCTCCAGTCCCCGCTATACCAACTGCTACCCCAACTGATATCCAAACAAACAGCCCAAGGCCTGTTCGAACACTCCAATCATCCAAAGTGCCCTCATCACGCATTGGCAGGCTATTCCACTATGGAGGTGTGCAGATTTGTCTACTCCAGCCCACCAATTCTCATTTCCGTTGCTTCCAGGGCTCGCAGCATCGTTAGGATACGGAGCAGCAGCTGAGCTCATCCGTCGAGGCACAGGATCCGCGGACCAAGGTGCATCGGCACGCCTCAGCTAGTTTTATGTCGCGCTCACAAGCTCGTATTCCCAGGCAGCGGTTCACTTATGTTGACTGAGGCGAATATCAAGCGTCTCGTCGGCAAGCTGAGCGAAATGCGAGGTGCAGCGCTCAAGCTCGGGCAGTTCATGAGTATACAAGGTATGGCATATCAGCTAGATGTTCGCCCTCGGCGTGAGCTGATTGCGCTTCCAGATACTCACGTTCTTCCTCCCGAGCTGGATGAGATCTTCCGCCGGGTCCAGAACGGCGCGCACTACATGCCTGACTGGCAGATGGAGGTAAAGTTCAGCAAAACTTCATGCTCTTTTTGCTTGCTCACCTACATTGCTCAGCAAGTCCTCTCACAATCATTCGGTCCTGATTGGTGCAACCCATCCAAACCAGACGAAACTATCTTCCTGTCATTCGATCGCATCCCATTCGCCGCAGCGTCTATCGGCCAGGTGCACAAAGCGGTACTGGCTCCAAGGCACCTACCTCCTGGGGTAGGAGATCCCGAGCATGGACTTGAGGTCGCTGTGAAAGTACAGTTCCCGAATATCGTCAATTCGATAACGAGCGACTTGGGGTATGTCAAGATGCTTTTGACGGCGGGACGGTTGTTGCCCAAGGGTCTGTTCTTAGACCGCACCATCGAGGTCAGTTATATCGGCATTCTTCGCGCTCGTTGACCAATTGGTATAGGTTATGTCAGCTGAACTGAAGGACGAATGCTCCTACACTCGCGAGGCCTCCTTCCTCCAACGGTTTGCTTCCCCTTCATACCTCGGCTCGGACCCTCGGTTCAAGATTCCTTGGGTCTGGGAAGGCAGCTCTGACACCGTTCTTGTCATGGAACGGGTCGGTGGTGTCGGGGTAGGGGACATCAGCAGTGGGCCCGTCTCCGCGGACGAAGAGGGCGAGCTTGTGAAGGGTGAACTGAGCAGGCAGGATAGGAATGATATCGCGGAGAGGATCATTGAACTGTGCTTGAAGGAGTTGTTCCACTTCAGGACTATGCAGACGGATCCTAATTGGACTAACTTCCTTTGGAACGCTCAAACGAGACAGGTGTGCTTACAGTCCCTTTCAACGTGAGACGAATGGCTTACATTCCGCAGATTGAACTTGTAGATTTCGGAGCCACGCGGACATATACGAAGGAGTTCATGGACAACTGGCTAAGGCTGCTTCAGGCCGCTGCGTCAGGCGACCACTCCGCTTGTGTCGAATGGAGCATCAAGCTTGGCTATCTCACAGGAGAGGAGAACGAGGTCAGTCTCCTCTTACACATTCTCAATTCACCTTAGCCAACGAACGGCATTAGATCATGACCAACGCCCACGTCCACTCCATGACCCTTCTCGCAACACCCTTCCGAGCCGATACCCCCCAACCATTCTCCTTCGGTCCTGGGACACGGTGGTCAGAGATCACTAAGGAAATCCGAGACCAGATTCCTGTGATGTTGGCGCACAGGCTTACGCCTCCTCCGAGAGAGACGTACAGTCTGAATAGGAAGCTGAGTGGGGCGTTCTTGTTGGCGTCGAGGTTGGGTGCGGAGGTGGATACGAGGAAGGTGTGGGAGAACGTGGTTGGTGGGTATAGGTTTGGGCCTGAGGAAGAGGTGGATTGAGATAGAGACAGGTACTGTAGGTCGGCATGCTCCATACACTAATGCAACACACTACTCTCTATAGTGCCAGAAGAAGCTGTTAACAGCGCTCACCGGCTCACCAGGCAAACTTGGAGCGCCTTTGAACCAGCAAACGCGACCGTACTAGGGCTGGGGTGCATGAAATCGTATCCGAGAAGACGAAGCCTCCGGACGTTCCTCCTCAGGGCGGCGAATGAGGTCTGATGCATGACTGGGTACCTCATAAGGTGATCTGCGAGTTCGACAAGCTCTCTACGAAGCAATAACCGGGCTCCGCGGACTGCGATTGCTTCTCCTTCAGGTCATTTCCGTGCAGGATAATTAAACCGCATAAAGAGGTTAATTATGTCGGAGATAGCGCGACCTCTCGAGACAATTTGAAGCGACAGGTATTTATACGGTGGTGTTGCATCTCTCGGAAATTCCTTCCGTCCAAGGGTCTTCTCTTGCACATAGTATGCGCACTCTACTTTCGCTCCTCCTCGTTCCGTTGCTCATTGTCGCAACTGCATTGGCTGGCGACGAAGTTCGCTACGGGGTAGACCTGAAGACGAGAGTCTGGAACCCAAACGCGAAGGGCCCAAATATTGAGAAACTCCAGCATGATGCCTTCGTGGACTACGTGAACCTCTGGGTCACACAGAGGGACGTTCTTACCGCCTACGATAAATATGTGCCTGGGTGCGCGCAGCCGTACATATTATCAGCCGCAAAAAGCCCACTGACCGGATTTGACAACAGGGAGTACAGGCAACATAGCCCTTTCGCTTAACAGGGTCGCGAATTCGCCATCCAAGTTCTATCGGATGCGTACGCTCAGGATGCCATGAACATCACGCTGCAAAGGATATTCACTGGACAAGGATACGGGATCATGCACTCAAGGGTTGACCTGAGGATTACCAACTTTACGGGTACTTTTTCTGCTATCGATTATTTCAGGTTTCGAGGGACGTGCATCGTTGAGCATTGGGACATTCTGCAGGAGGTTACCGGGAACGAGACGAATCCGATTGCCTATTTCTGATCGTATGTCTTAATTAATTCATTCGATACGTTGTGTACTATGGGCCCCGGTTTCTGAACAATGTCTCGACGCCGACAAGGCGCTTGGACTCTGTGTGATCCGGTTTATTTTACCCCCATCTCACAGAGTAATAACGGAACGGAAGCAAAATAGACGCGCGTCGGCGTTGCAAATGGCTGTGTTTTCGGATGACTCATCCAAAGCCCGTGACATTTGATCAATTTTTGAACTCCGCTTGGGCCACTGGCTGACTACTGCCGCGTTGGTTCAACTTGCTCAACTCAACGCCCATCCTTCCTGCCTACTCGCCTCCTCGCTGTCCTTGGACTTTCGAACCAGCTGGGATCTACCCCAACTCTTGGATAACACGCTCCAGTCGGATCGAATATCTGACAGATTTGAAAGGCCCAGAAGACGATTTAAGCTCCACTTCTACTCGCTACCATGGTGAGTGGGCTAGCGTGCTTCTTGGGTAGTGCATAGCGAGCTGACCGGGTTTTCACGTAATTTATGACCCTTTGTGCTCTTTGTGGTGCATTATAACCTCTATATTGCCTTCGACAATGTCCTGGCGTGGTCTGGAAAACAATCTTTGACGCGATCCAAAACGCAATGCAACGCGCCGCCTACGCTTTTCACCGACCTCTCCTTTGCAACGCCACGACTCGAATAATCGATCTCCTACTTTCTACAAATTACTACTACTTTCCTCACCACCGCCATGGTCCATCCGGAACTCGTGTTTCCAGCCTCCTGCCGGTGCCGCCTTGAAGCGCCTCATGCG
>JANDKE010000774.1:0-20245 GCA_027627275.1 Coprinellus aureogranulatus | reverse complement strand
GAGAGCGTTAGGGGAGCGAACCGGGACACTCCTGGGGTCCGAGGGATAGCGTAAACGGGGCGCGGAAGGGGATCGTGAGGGAATGGTGGTGAAGATTCGGCCGAGGGTCGATGGAGGTCCGAATGCCAGGGTGTGGACAGAACCTGGAGCTCACACATCGGCGGTTGCGCTCTTCGGGACGTCCTTTTGACCAGATGGAGAGGCGGTGTGGGTGGGGATCCTCGAATGACGATGTGGGGGAGACGACTTGGATGAGGCGCTTTCGTTTCGGCTACAGGGGATCTGTCAGCGTTTATTCGCATTTATACAAGGGTGAGGGTGGAACGTCGGATATGGAACGTCCATAGCGGAACCAGAATAGAACAAAGGGCCGAAAGAATTGACTCACGTTAACGTCAACGTCAACGCCCTCGAGCCTGTGAGCTTCTCCCAGAATCCAAGTTCCATCGAGGTGGTTGAGACCCGCTACCTCGTGGCCGATTCCCTTGACGCTTCTTGTGGGGTATCCATTGCATGCTATCACCGTGATATCTGCAAAGCAAGGTGGTAAGCGCCACATTGCGAAGAGCAGAGATACGGGGTTGGGGAGACAGCATTCAGATCGGGACGGAAGGAGGCGGAAGAGAGCCAACCCGCTCACGAAGGAGCATCTGCATACGCTAGCTCGTTGACACGGGTGCCGTCCCCCAAGGGACAAAAGGGAAGCTGAATGAACTTACTGGGGTGGAGGGTTTAGGCAGAGTCCAGGGCGAGTTCGTGGGGGCAACGCGCTCCGTTCTCTGACGAGGTGTCTCCACACGCCGTGGGTTTGCGAACTAAGGTACACGGCTATGCCTCCGTTGCAAGCACGGATCACGGTCAGCGTATACCGGGGTTCGAAGATCTAGAGGGAAGAGGTGGTGTTAGAAAGTGAGAACGATGTGATTATACTAGAGAAAGTGGGTGTAGGAAGTGAGGCAGTCGCAGCGTGGATGAAGACGGCGTATGAGGGAAAGGGGATGGGTGAAAAGACAGGATGAAGAATTGGGACGAAGGGGGCAAGAGGAAAGAGGGGCGTACGGTTTACGTGTATCTTTCCTCCATTCTCGTCCAGCCACCTAGATCGTCCGTGTTCCACATCCCAGGTATACGTCCCCTTCCTGCTTGAGAGTGCGGTGACTGCGGGTGTCGTGTTCCGTCCGTCCTCTCCGCCCTGACTGTCCAAGATCGAGGGCCCACAAAGGTCCTGAGCCTCAAATCTAGCCCTCCAGAAGATGCTGTCCTTCGTACAGCACAGACACCGATGAAGAGCAGCTCCGCAGAGATAGAGCTGATATGGTGTCGATGTGTCGTGGGAGGCGCAGGCGGTCTGAGCGAACGGGATGGAGAAACTGGGTCCAGTCTCCGAGGTTCGTCCAGAGGGGCGAAAGAAGAGAAGCATCCACAGAGGATGCAGCACGACCGAGCATGGTCGATGGTGGTGGTAGAGCCGAGTACACGTTCCTCACCGCAGGCCAGAGCGTGGACGGCGTCGCCAAACAAGTGCAACGATGACGTCAACGGGGTTAGTCCCCCGAAACCGAGATTTCCCTGCCCATCTTCATCTTGAACCATGACCATCGACGGAGTAGAGGGTGGGCTGGCGGAGAGCGTCGGATTCAAGGCTTGGGTGAGTTTTAATCCGTCTCTTTGTATCTCTTAGTGATCAGTTTCGTGTTCTGCGTCCAGGAACTCGCGGGTAGCGCAATTGCGCCCACTAAGGCTGCTCTGAACTTGCTGCAGGCGTCGACGCCACTGGGATATCACAGTGGCCTGAAAATTCAGCAGGACCTCTCGACGTCTCCATAGAGTGCGGAGGCATCGCGCCTTCTGTCTATCCTTGGGCAACTCTGACGCATCGTCTCGCTTCCGCCGAACCTCTCCTCCTCCTCCCTTATCTTGTCTCCCTATAACCCTTCTCCCTCTCAACTTACCTTCAAACTCGAGGTAAGTCTTCTCTACCTTATTCTGTCTATATCTCACACTCAACCTTCTCTTCCCGNNNCTCCNCAAGTGCACCCATCGCCGTTCNCGCCACNGACCNCCAAAANGCNCTATANNGCCTNCAGCATGTGAGGAAGACCCCCNATGGGNGNATNTAGGCGTTCTCCCTCACGCTTAGGCACTCCTTAAGCTCACCCGTCTANGCNCCAAGGACTGCTGTCNCCCGTTCCNGAACAGAACANNCAATTCTTCGCCCCACCTCCCCACACTCCTCACCNCCATCCATCTCGACAANGGAGANCNANACGCGAGTTNGCCATATCNAAANTCCTCNAGCCCCGTCCNCTTCNACTNTTCATCCACTCNTCGNNGTCCAAGCTTGAACGCTTGCAAATCGACANACNGGCCNGCGCATCNTCTACCACCTCGAACCTCGACTTCCGCCNTCCACNACCTCTGACCCTGACACTCGCGACCTCTGCACCTCAAAANTCATAGCCTNCTTTACCCCCTCAAATCCANNANNGACGCCTTATCGTCTCCTTCGCCAACCGCCGCAGCAAGNAGAGCGGCCGNGCCGCGCCNTTGAACCGATTGGNTNGACACNCNNCGTAGGCGCGAGNCACCCATCTTCATTGCAGTGTACCGCTTCGCTACGTCCTCTTGTAGATGCCGATTTGACCTTGGTGAGTTTACCGCCTCCCAATCACTCGTCAACTTGGCTAGGTCTTNNACAGTNGTTCGCGCTTCNCGNGCACACTCCGCTCATAAANGCCTTCCCNTTTCNTCGGNTATTCCACTGTNTTCATCNCCTACCTAGCTAGAACAATGACATCGATTTGAACAGATCNAATNCGAGTGAGGNTCAGAGGATGGAACNANNATCNGTTGATATAGGTTCGTACGAGGTGAAATGAGGACGTCCGTCCAGCGAAAGAACGTGAACACCTAACACCTCCTTCTGGATAGCCAGGGGGTATCGGAGGATNANNNNAGNATAGCTCGGTAGGCGTACATAGAGGCGGTGAGNNNGGGAGTGGTACCACAAGCAGAAAGAGAGCAACGNGGCNTACACGAAGGCNTGNGGTCGGTGTGTACATAGAAAGCTNANATACCNAGATTNGAACATANNAATGNCNTNGNNCNTGNGCTAGACNTATCGANCATANANNCNGAATACAGNGTAGGACAGTCATAATATGAGTGCAGGCGAAGAAGAATCGGCAANTCAAACAATATAAGTACGGTCTGGNTCAAAAAGGGTGCTCTGCTGGAAGAAATCGTGCCAGGCCTTTGAGAAGAGTACATAGTGGCTGAACAGTCCNGGATCAGCNGGGACAGAGGAGTCAAGGTTGGCGTAGTATTGGATCGANGTNGTGCCTGACCGACCNGCTTGGAGATCGGCNATGCTNGTCCCNTGAGTGGCGACCTCTTTTGAGTAGCGGCTGTTTGGGAAAAGNCGGCGTTGAATGGCAACGACGATATGGCGCCACATGCGCACACCCGTAATCCAGTGAAAAGGGTAGTCNCCGTTCTNGTCGGGGAGCCGGAAAAAGGAACGGGCGATGACGAGTAGGAAGTCGGCACTCGGGTACTTTCCCTGTGACGCCCAAAGCGAGGTGAAGTATGCCTCCTTNGCAATCTTCTTCTCGTCATCCGTCATGACCTTTGCGAGGAACATGAGCTCGACTGGGCGGACAACACGNGCCAANGCAAACAGAAGGCGAGCGGCGCGATATGGGTAAACGCGAACGACTTCATTNAACCTCCCCGCTGTATGGGCTCCCTTCCAATAATTGGAAAAGAGAAGCANAAACCCTTCACTATTCTCGNCGAATAGGTGCCTCCTCCCCGTGGTCGAATTCGCTAACTGCATAACGAGTTCCTCCGATCCACGACCCGGAGCTCCTTGGAGGATGTGGCATAACATCGCAAGCCGTCCAATGGCCAAGGAGATCTTCTTACTCCANATCAAGGCGGGCTTCGGGTTCCANGACACTTCCCCCTCGATGATCGAGACGATATCCTCTTTCTGAATCAACNGGGCGAAGAGCTTTTCCGCGTCGGGGTTGAGAGGGAACTTGTCGGAGAGCAAAGGTCCGTACCCNACGATCTTGACGTCCGCGCTGTCGGTGGTCTTTGTGAAGTCGCATTCGATGCCTAGATCGCTGAGACTACAACCGAATAGAATCTCCTTCAAGATGAACTTCTCCAGCTCTGCCAGTTGGAAGTTGGTGAACCCTATGAACGCGTCGATGCTAAACGCTTTGCCGTTGAAGAGTATAGTCCTAGCACTGGGCCACTGCATAAAGGGCAGCTTTTTGGCGTTTCGCTGAGCGACGCTGGCAAGGTGCATGAACATACGAATGGAGGCGTATGTGCAGACTGTCCCTTCATTCAGATGTATGGCAATCCATGCTAAGAGTTCACTAATTTTAACTTTCAGTTGGATTGGCTATTTTCCGCCAACGAAGCTGACTCACTTGAACCATCGGGTGTGCTCTGGGATGCCCATTGTGATTCCCCGATCCCTGTAATTCCTGGCTGCAGCGTCAATGTCGAACACGCCCTTTGGTGTAGGGTCATCGTCGTCGACATATTCATCATCCCCATCATCGTGACGCTTCTTTCGTGAACGAGTGGGTGCTGGAGGCGGCTTTGGACCAGATCCCAAATGGGCCACACTACCAGATGCCTGTGATGCGGCCGACTTTCTCCCAAGGCGATCTGAGCGCCGAACTTGTTTGTCTTCCACAACTTGAGTTTGCTGGGAGTTAGTTGGCTCAGGAGGATCGTTCTCGATCCTGAATCCAGTATACGCTCGGTGAAAAGCACGGAGACGCATAGAATACTGGACCTTCGAGAGGTAGACCGGAATATGCGAGAGCTGGATGGGGGAACCTTCTGGGGTAAGGCACATAATTGTAACATAGGTGACCAAAGGCTGAAGGAACCGGTCGAAGGCGGCATTTTCAGGAGAATCAGGGAAGTAGAGAGCATTCAGCGTGTCGGTGACAGCATCGGAGATGGCTGATAGAGGTGCCATCCCTGAGTCCAATGCATTGATAAGGTTCTGGAGACAAGCTTTCTGCTTCGCATCGAACTTGAACACGTCGGATCCTGCATCTGGGCCACTCTTCTTCTTCATCGGATTCTTGTGTACATGGATCATGTGACGGATGAATTGGATTTCGCAGTTACAGTACCCCGCCAGTGTGGCCATTTGCTGGGGTATGTAGAAGGCGCGGTTTGACGCACGCCCGGAGTCGCTATCAGGATGGATGTTAGGATCAGGTCCTTGAAGTGAAATGAGTCAACTTACATCCCACCATTGGTAAGTAAGGAGAGTATTCCGTCATGGGCACTCTTTGCGCTGTCCGAGATAGCCATGAATGATGCGACAGTGGCTTTTATGAGGTCCTGCGTCTGGCGGTTCGCCTCGTTCAGCTTGACACACCGGATCGAGAGCATACCCCGAACTTCGTCCATGGACAAGACATCCCAAAGTTTGGTCATCTGCATGTCTTTAAAGACGGGGTGAATTAGGACGGTATGGCCAGCAAGAGTTCCCATGTCTCCTAGAACATTGCTAGCCTCCTGACGAACGGTTGCCAAGATATCGTCCGCAGAAAGAGGCTTTTCAGGTTCTGGGAGTTTGACTGGGCGATTCGGGATGTTGACCGGAAAGTAGTAGAGGTTCCCCGGGGTGTCAAAGATGGTTTGGACAGCAGGAACCATGTAGTACCTATCGTCGCGAGCGATGGTTTTCGGCTTCACGGTATGTTTGAACTTCTTGGTGAAGGACCAATGGTGTTCGACGGTCTCGAGACTTGGGGCACAGAACGGGAATTGGCTGGTGGAGCATGGGGGAACATTACATACGTATCCAGGCTTGAGGATCGGAAGGCCTTCGAAGGGCTCGCGGGTCCCATCCAGAGGCCGCATATAAGCTCTCCAGTCCTCCATTGTGGGCTTCGGAAGGTTCTGAAGGCGCGCACTCTTCCGGAATCCATGGATTGTATAAAGAGGCACTGGGATGTCGTCCAGAACAACGCCAATCTCCTCAAGAACCCGGTCGTGTAGTCGCACCTTCGAATATCCGGGAGCTTTCTCATGCCTAACCTTGATGTGGTTGTAGAGCTGGTCCATAGCGACTCCCGTGGTGTGGTCCCAACAGAAAATGAAGTTTCCGCGGCAATTGAATCGCATATGGTGCATGTTGAGGGTTGTAGTCCCAACCAGAGACGACGGGGTAGCTGTCGGCGACTCACGAAAAACCTTATTCTGCGAACTAAACGAGGGATGTAGCGAAATTCCGTGTTCAAGGAAGTTGCTTTGACGTACCTTTCAGGCGTAACCCCAATGATGAGTGGTTCACCTTCCTCATAATCCTCGTCGTCGTCCGTGTCATCCTCGTCGTCGTCCGTGTCATCGTCGTCCTCATCGTCCTTGTCATCGTCGTCATCGTCGTCCTCGTCCTTGTCATCGTCGTTCTCATCATCCTCTTCATCGTCACCCTCTTCGTTATCACCTTCATCACTGTCCAAGACCACCATTACCTTCCGCCGCCGGCTACTCCTCCTGGGCTTCAGAGGAGAGTCTTCCACTTCCTCTCTACCCCGCTTTCTCGCTGTCGCCGTCTCATCAACACGGTCATCTTCGGAGGAATTTGACCCAGCGTAACTGATGCCCGAATCCTCCTTTCCTGGGTCGGCCATCTCTTCATAATCCTCACCCATACTGAAATCATCATCCCCTGCTCGATCCACTTCGTCCCTCGAATGACCCCCCTCAAGCCTACTCTTCCCTTCAGCCTCTTTCCCTCCATGCGCGTCTCTCCGCAATGTTGCCCTTGAGGAAGACGAATAGCGATCTGGAATGGGTGTGTCTAGTGCTCCGTATCCAACATCCATCCCTTGCGCCCGCATTAGAATAGATATGGAACATTGACCTAAACATGGTACTCACCTATGTCATCCTCAGTTTCCATCGCGTCATCGCTAAGTCTATCTGCGCCTTGCCTTGAGGGAGTCGCGACGTCGAATCGTAGCTGCTTCAACTTAGGCCCCCCAACCAACAAGCTGAATCTGTCGATTGGCTCATCCTCAGCATCCGGAGATGCTAAGCTTTCGTCTAGGTCATAGTCCGAAGCCGCAGTGAAGAGAGAGTCCGATACGGCCACCCTCCTCGTGCTAACAATGTTGCTCATGAGCGCTCCAGGCATGCACTTCAGTTGAGTGAAGATCAACTTACGAAACCGTGACTGTCCTGTGAGGGTTGGGCTTGTGAGGAGTGAAGTAATGCGATCCCATGAGGACCTCGGTATCAGAATGGTCACCCTCGTCCTCTTCATCAACGAATGTATCGGTCGTCGGCGCTTCTGCCCAGAGTATTTTGTCGGCGAGCGCCTGAGTCCCTGGGACGTCAATCTGCGCACTTGGGGAAAGGTCTATGGATTCACGGTCAGTGGAAACATCAATGGACCGGAAACACGACTCGCCTTCGTTGATATCCAGGAACATGCCAAGGTATCTTGTTTGGTCAATCGCTGGGATCGGGATGACATCTGGCGATGTTGGCTGCGACTGTTTAGAATTCGTCTTCGAAAAACGGGAAAAGCATTCGTTGATATCGGCTTCTGCTGCAGCTTCCGCTCTCTCCGTTTCCTTCCTCTCCGCATCGATCGCGGCAACCTCGTGCTCTTCGAGCTCCTGGACCCCCGTAAGCTCATCTCCCCCTACCTCTTGCACGTCACCATACTCCTCGTCCATTTCCTCCTCTTCTACAGACGCCAGCGCGTTCGCATCCCCAGCATTTACCACAGCATTCAGCTGCGCCATGATATCCGCATAGTTTCCTACCACCCCTCTAACTGACTTGAGGTCCGTTCTAGGAGTAGATTAAGTGAACTAATTTTATATCTTGAGGAGGAGGCTCACATCGACCACTGTTTCTCCTCCTTTTCCTTTGAGAGAAGTAAGAAAGCCCCATCGCGTCCCTGCGCAACTGCTTTCAATATATCGACCGTTGAGATGTAACTACGGAGGAGTCAGCTCGATTCATCGACGATGGTTGCGACTTACTCCATGACTGAGCTTTTCGAAGCGCCAGAGAACGACGACGGAAAGCTAAAGAAAATGGCCTTGCGGACAGGCGTGATACAGTAAGAGGGCAAGCGGCGGAACGAGGGAAAATGCCTGAACAGCCCCAAAGTGAGATTCATTGAGTCCGTGATTGCGATTAGATACGGGCGACACACCGCCCTGAAACACCGAAGCCATGCACACAGCGCTCCACATGGCAAACGTGAAATGCTGTGTCTCTCTTGGGCGGGCGTTTCTAGGAGCCCACTCCACCGTATTTACTGTTTCATAGGAATCCACACTTTCATCAGGCGTGGCACAGCTAGAGAGCTGTACCTACATCTTGTGTCCGAAACGGGAGGCAAGTCCACCGATGAAATCTCGCCCGGTAGCACTGACAGAGTTTTCGATCTCTTGTTCTCCACTGGGGGAGTTCAAGAGGACGCTGATGGTTGACGACGGCGAGCGAGAAGACGGTTATGGAGATTGTGCAACAAAGAGAAGGTTGAGGTATTCATAAACTGTTAGAAGACGGCCAGTTGAACTTCGATTAGATCGGTGCCTAGCCTTACAGTCATAACTGCTAGACCGCCGGTTCCGGGTTCACCCCATATGCTAGGGTGCAGCGCCGCCGACGTGAGATACCACGCCGGAATCCTCGAGCAGAATACTTACACGTTTCGGGTGTGGATGGGACTTTCGTACTACGATCAGGCTGTGTGAGACAAGAATGGGGCTAGTACATCTCGTTTTGCAATGGAATCTGGTGTCAACGCACCTATAGACTACCTGCAACCGCTACGAGGGCAACGAGAAGTTGTGCCAACGAAACGGGGCCATAACTCATCGTCGCACTTGTTGCGAAGACCTCCCTCATCTCGACCAGCTTGGAAACGCTTGCGGTCAGTACCTTGCTTGACGACGGCCGAAACAAATGCTTACCTATTCAAACATACCCTCAAGACATCCAAAACCCATTCGACACTTCGACCCTCGTCCCTACTCCAACATGTGCGGCTCCGAAGACCTGTCAACAGGAGTGACACGCTCGCCATCGTCGCGTTCACCCTTTGTGATCCTCACCTTTCCCTTAGGACGGCGCGTCGAGCCTCTGCACGAAGCCGTACGGCAGAACGTGGGGGACCTGCACCTGGGAGGACAGGTTCTGACCTAATCGCGAAGGTACCCAGACAAAACCTCGTCAGAATTGATGTTCGTACTCGGAGCGAAGTCCACCTTCACCTGTCCTACGAAGTATTCGGATACAGGCTGTGATAGGCGTACGCAAGGTCAGTCCTTAGTATACGACTACGAAACAAATGCTTACCCACCTGTCCCTTCATGCGCCCTCGCCGCTTCGACCTTCGGCCAAGTGTTGTTCCTCCCTTTGTTCTGGGCTGCAGCTGATAATAAACAAGAGATGTTCGAAGGTAAAACAATTTCATTAGTCTAGTTAGGTTGGCATTACATGGGAGAACGGGTTTGGAAGCGGGGAAGGCGAGTATGAGGAGCGGCCATACTGGCAATAGGCGCGTTATAGCAGGAGGGGTGGGGATGCGAGGGTTGGAAGTCGGCGTCCTGAGACCATGGTTTCGAGGTGCACTCGCTAAGACGAGGCGTAATCGATGTGGAGGATGGAAGTCGGGGACGAAGGCGGTTGGAATTGGTAGGGGCGGAATGTCGGTTTGCGAGGGGGAGACCTTGAGCGGCGACTTGTGGGCGAGTAGATGGACGAGATGGGAGGTTTCGAACTCTCGAATCGACGTTCCCCGTGCTCCATTCACGGACGTCGGGGGTTGGCGGATGTGAGCATTGTTAGGGGGTAGGGGGATGAGAAACTGGGGTCCTGGATGGGAATGGGCGATGGGAGGACTTGGAAAACGAGCGGCCTGGCTTAAAGGGTACCCGAGCGTAGAGGAAAAGGCGGGTTTACGCCCATCGAAGGGCTCACTGGCGTGCTGGAGCTA
Source organism: Coprinellus aureogranulatus (assembly GCA_027627275.1). NCBI lineage: Eukaryota > Fungi > Basidiomycota > Agaricomycetes > Agaricales > Psathyrellaceae > Coprinellus > Coprinellus aureogranulatus. The sequence goes on along the minus strand of JANDKE010000774.1, from coordinate 10,233 downwards.
GCATAGTTCGATTTGGGGGTCTGTGGGACGACTGGCGAATGGGCGCACGCGGAGAGGGGTGAAGACTGGGAATTCAGCGCGGTATCAAGGGAGAAAGAGGTATAGAAGACTCACCGGGAGTTTAAGGACAAAGTGAGAGGGAGGTGGATACGAGCCAGATCGGACAAGGGAGGATGAGGAGAGGGTGGGCTGCGCAAAGACGATGTGTTGGTATGGCGTAGAATGAGACCGGGAGCGCGTGACCACCGTATTCCATAGACCGTTCTGCGAGTCTGGCTGGAATTTCAGGCTACTGGGACATCCCAGTAGCCGTCGACGCCCGTGTAAGTGGGAGGGGCTCTCGGTGGGCACAAATGCGCTACACGCGAGTCCCGAGGTCTAGAACATGGGGTTAAGCTGTCAGATGTACGGAGAATCAATGGAAGCTCACCCAGACGTCCAATTTGACGCTCTCCGTCTGCCCAGTCTCTAACACATCGGTGGTGGTGGTTTAGGAAGACGGAGCGGGCCACCAGACCACGGCCATCACGCGCGGGTCGGAGTTCTAAGCGGGTACAAACCCTGCAGTCAGAATCGCGAAAGGGTACTTATGAGGAGAGCAACGCAGTGTAGCACTCCGTCATAGAATATGAGGGGTGCTTATTGAAGGAAAGGGTGCTATAGGTGTATTTTATGTATATCTCTCTGCCTCAGCCGTGTCTGTTCTCTCCCAACTCCCAAATCGAGGATTCCCGATCTTCGGCGCTTTGCATCCAAGAAATGGGTGAATAAAATGCAGTTCTTTCTGTACTTTGTGTCAACATTTAGCCTTCGTTTATATCCGAGACCTCCTTCAAGTCCATGCCTCTGTCGAGGCAATTGAGAGTCGGCTCGGCGTCATTGACCAAACCCGGTTAACGTTGCGCATGTTTGGCAACGGCTTCAGGGTCTAGGCAACACGGCTGCCCACCCGGAAGGTTGGCCTCCTACTCTTCGACGCCGATCAAGCTCTCTCGTCGTCTCAGCGTCCTCCGTCGGATACCTACTTTGGCTGGAGAAAAACTACTGAGCTTGTATTGTACTCCTCCCCTCGCCTCTTCATCCCTCAGCGCTGAGCGTCTTGGATTTTCCATGCCTGAACTTCCCCATCCGAAGGAAACCCTGTCGTGTTGTAACTAGCAACGCGCCTCTTTGTTTCAGAATGGAATTCTGTGCCAACCTGTTCCCTCCCGTCCAGCCATAGAGCTCTTGTAAAGGCGGTCCCATCGCGGAGTTCCCGTTACGGACATCGTGTTCTCTTAATTCGTCCGCCTTTGCTTTCCTCTCGTTCTTCACCTTTGCACACCGCTGTGTGATTGTCTGACCACCCGTCCGCCTTTCTCCCTCTTTTTTCGTCACAAACCCGTACTGATCACGCTTCCCTATCACAGAATCACAACTCTCCCTGCCCAAGGCCCATCCGCTCCTGCGATATCCTGGGGAATCACCAGGCTGTCTGGGGAGACTAGTCACTTGGGACGGGACTCCGATAATGATTTGGGAGGCGTCCCTCATGGGTGACCGCTCTAATGTGAGCATCCTTGACCTCTCGTTAAACTCGGTCTGTGGTGCGGTGATTTTCAGTCCAACATCGGATCGCTCACCCTCGTTCAACGTATTCAAGTCACCTCTCGGTGTTGACGCAGTGACGAGTGCGTTTTGCTCATTGTCACTTTCTATGCATTCCTCCCCTTGGCCGATTACTTGCAAGATCATTGACTAATTGGCTTGCATCTGGGGTAGGACGAAAAGCGCCTCTGCGCTTCTCCTCACGCATTCTCCAGGACCCGCTCCTCTCCACCGCTGGATCCTGCACGTCTTCCACCGGATGGGCTTCTCAACCCAAGTCTCAAAGTCTAGGAGGCTCCAACGATCATATCTGCATTCAGCAACAGGTGAATTCTACTTCACATGAGTTACTGACGGTAGAGCTCAGTCGTGAGGAGAGCTCTCGTCCATGTTTCACGTTCACGGACCATCCACCTGCGGGCACCTACTCTAACGCGCGAGGTGCCGAACATGGGGTGCGCAGTCTATCGATCGCGAGGATCCCCTGCCGTGACCGAGGCCGCGTTATATCTGGCTAGTGAAGTCTGAGGGTAGCGGAAATCCTGACGCTCCGCAAATGGACGTGGAAGGAGTAGAGTTAGTGGTGTCCATGGAAGGGCAACAAATACGATGAGCGTATGTAGGAGAGCGAGAGAGAAAGAGTGCGAAGGGAGCTGATATATGGTGGATGAGGCGGTGGAGGAAGTGAAGAAAGGAAAAGAAGAGAGTGGCAGGTGGGATGTTGAACTGAAGGTCAGTTTTCGTTCGCTATGAAGCATCCACCTCGGAGTAAAACTAGGTCTTTTGTGGCTACCTCGTGTATTGGGTAGTGAATCGCGGTCATATCGTTTCAACCGCCTAAGCCCTCCCAGGTCCAGGCTAAAACACAGTTCCAGAGGAATCGGCTCCACAAGAAAGGAGACACCTCTGCGCCGACCTGGTACATACGAAGTCCAAGGCTTATCCAAGACCATCCTCCTCTTATCGGCGACGGCGCTCCTTTGACAAACAGCTCTCGACCGTCGCTCGTTTTGTGTTTTGCGTTTTGTCATTTCACATTTCTCAGTTTAGACGACCAGATTGTAAACTCGGATTTGTCTGGAGGTTGACGGGATGGGCAGGAGCCTCCGTTTGCCTCAACTGAATTGTATGAATGAATATACTTACCTTTTGCACCACTTGAACCGGATATAGAGTTTGCGTTGACGAACGCAGTAGGACCACCGCCATCAAGCGTGTGAGAGTGGTATACAGCGTGCACAGGGTATCATTCATCCGGAGGTCATAGATCCGGTACCCACGTAAAGCCCTGAGTCTATGCAGTTAGAATATTTATATCTCATTCCTTACAATTGAATCAGGCACTATGAAGGGCTGGGACAATCGCGCGATGCACCTGATCAGATCAGTTGCGGTCACAATCGGCCAGAATTCTGAGCGCGGTTTCTTCTCCCATTCACCCTACAGGCTAAATAATGAGACTATTTAGATGCAAAAGAGGCGGAAACAGGAGAAGAAGGAAGGCTTCTCATATAGAGCCTCCGTACGAACTCCAAGACCAACAAACTTCCTACACGAGAGAATTCAAGGCGGGAAGGCTAGACGCAAAGACAGCGATGAGGCATGACTTCGCCTCGATAGAACTGCAATAGATCAACCCCAAGAAGCGCAGGTGGGCCCCTTCAGTCATATACACCCTTGTGGAGAAATTGTCTTATCGACGGCAGTGATGCTTCGATCAGAGTGATCCTGTCGAGGTAGTGCGACGGAGAGTCCTCACGTTGTGGAGATGTTCGCTTCAATCCAGGAGCCTCTGAACTTACCAAGTCGAAACTAAATCACAATTGACTGGTAACGTAGCATGCTTCATGTACGAGCCAAGGTCCAAAGAGCGCAAGGCTAAACGGATAGCGAGGGGGTGATGCTCCTGGATCACCCATCCATCAGCATATCGAATAATGCCAGCACGAACCTATGTCCCAAGAATCAATAGAGAACATGTCGATAGCCCGCCCGCTTTTAAATGATGGAATAGGGGTACCTGGTAGACTGTCCGAGGGAGGAGGCAAACGGAAGATGAAATATCCCAGAGCCTCACTGGTATTACCCGCGGGACGAAGGTCCTTACGATTCGGGCTCCCTAACTGCTGTGGTACGGCACGGCAAGTCGCCGTCACTAAAGCCAGGGAAGCAGTCCGTTTGCTAGCACTTCGAATTTTTCGCTTACCCCTTGGCTGAACGCATCTGGCAACCAACTCACCCTCCCCACCCTAGGTGAGCGCCGTCACACTCGTTACCCCATCCTCGGTGAAGTTCTAGACCTTCGCAGTCACGCGGGGATTGGTGGCGAGATGGAAGTGGGCTTGTCGAAGGTTTTGAGAGCGCCATTTCTGGTATGGAATACAGTCGGAGGTACGTATCGTCAGCTTAGTTTGAGGAGCATACTGACTAACAAGTGCTTACCTTTGCGATATCACTCCTTCACAACGTCCTCAGCCCGCCTCTTTCATACCGACCCGTCCGATAGACCCTATATTTGTTGAGAGATGATCTTTAATCGAACAAAATGCGATATGCTGACCTGGAACTCCTCAAAGTCTCTGGACCTTCGGAGCGGCGCCTAGCTAGCGAGGTAAGCGCCCAAATCTCAAGGCGAGACCTTCCCTTATCTATCATCCTCTACAGGGTCTACAAGTGATTGATGCGGGGTCTCAAGATTGAGGTGTTTGAGAGCGTAGAGGGGGTCGTGGCGAGTCTGATAGTCCCATGTCTGACCTGCGACAAGCGAGATGGCGGCAAGAGGGAAGCGGCGTCGAGGGTACTGGCCAATAGTCGAATGCACCGTCTTTGCCGCTGTCAGTTGCAACAGCGACAAGGGTTCTAGCTCTACACGTGGTGAGTAATGAATCTAATGCTTTCTTTCAGAATGTGACTTACGGCCTCCTGTTCCGTGCCCTTCACAATGCCTGTCTCTACCTCCCCATTACTCTTCTTCTTACACACTATTTGCTCGCTCGCTCCACTCTTAGTTTCATATTCCCTCAAGACCGCTACCACGCACAAGCGCGGCGGTCTTCCGCTTGGGTGAACGGACCATCGTCAGGTTTCACGATCTCCGATACTAACCCAATATAACATCTCTCCTGTCGGACACTCTCCTCCACCCAAGTTAGTGCTGGTGCGAACCTGACCTGGTAGACCTTCATTCGTTCGGGCTCTAGAACCGCCCAAAATGATTCAAAGAGATAAATTTCATTGTTCTAGCTAGCTGTTAGTACATTGGACAAGGGGGTCTGGAATGGGGAAGGTGGGGCGTTCTTTGGGCGTAAACGACTATAAAAGCGTCAGGTTCAGCATCTAGGACTTGGGAATTAGGGAACTCACTGAATTTAGACGTACGTGCAGGAGATACGACCCCGATCGTCTCGGCGGTGAGAGAGCAACTGGGCACGCGGAAGGTCTTGGGGAGGACGATGAGAGGTAGCAACATGGTTCGCGGGTGGTTCATAGATGCAGGGGGTCAGAAGTGGGAGTTCCGAGACGGCATTCGCCGTGGGTACTCGTCAAGACGAGCTGCGAAGGTCGTGGAGGGCGGATGCGACGAATCGAGGTTGTTGGAGCTTGGTCGGGTGATTTGCGAGTATGGGAGATGTACGGCTTGAGAAGCGACGTTTGGGCGGGTGGAGCGATGCGGTAGATCTTCCGCGTGCGCGCAACCCAAGATCGGGTTGTAGTTGTCGAGGGTGGGTGTGGGCGAGAAGTTCGAGGGGGTGGTGGGCTGAATCGGTGCGGGGTGTGCAAACGAATGGGGGGAGTCCTTAGGAACCAGGCGGAAGGGTTCGCCTGGTATCCAGGCATAGCAAAGCGGGCCCATTTACGACCATCAACAGCTGTACCGGCCGGGTTAGTCGTTTTCGGGGGTCTGTAGGGAGATCGGCGGTGCGTGAAGACCGGGAGGAATGAGGAATGGGAGGCAAGATGTCAGTGCAGAATCAAAGGAGTAGATAGTATGGGAGACTCGCCAGGAGTCCGGAGCTAAATCAAAATGGAGACGGATGGTAGGGAGATGAAACGACGGACGAGGAGAGGACAGGGGGATCGGGATGATGCGTCGGTATGTCGCAGTAACAGACCCAGAGCGATTTACTACTACGCTCTATAGGCCCATAGAAAGACGCCGCTGGAATCTCAGGCCACTGGGCCATTCCGGTGGCCGTCAATGCCCTTTCCCAGTCCAGAGCGGTCTTAGCAGGCACAAATGCGCTACCCGCGAGTTCTGAAACCTATAGCACTGGATTGAACATTTAGAGATATGGAGAAACAAAGAATAATCTCACCCGAGCCTCGAATTCTACGCCTTCCGCTTGCCCGACCTCTAACTTATCGATGGTGGTGGTTCAGGAAGACGACCCGGGCGTCCTGACCACAGCCATCACATGCGGGTCGGAGTTTGAATCGGACACGAACAGCAGAAAGGTACGAGGAGGAGAGGGTCCCAAGACTCAAACACGAGTCAAAGGAGACGGATGGAATAAAATGGAGAAAAAGTATTCTGAGAGTATCATTGTGTACCCCCGTGATTTTGGGGTGTCTTCGGCGTCATAATATATTTGCCTGACCCCACGCTGACGTTGCTCATGTTTGGCAACGGCTTTGGGGTTCAGGCAATCCGACAAGGGTTGACCTCATACCCTCGCAACTCGTTATCTACCTCTGCGGGTTGTCTGCTTCTCGGCCTTCAAGTCAATCAGGGATTGGATCTTTAGCTCCTAGTCCTGTGTGAGGTTCTTGGATTCACCCTCAACACGATCTCACCTTCGCTTGAAACATACGCCCTCGATCCCTCTCGGATCCTCGAGAGCCATGCGTCCATCTGAGCGCATCCAGGACGAGATAGCAATACGCCTCCTAGAAGCTGCCAGCTCTCCGGATGCGTCCATGGACCTAATAAGCTGAGGTGTGACCTTGCGGGCGCTCTCTCTTGCGAAACCTTCCAAGGGTTCGCGATCTGAGTTCAGGGACAAGGTATGTTATCCTGTTCTACTCTTTCCACTATTGACTCTCATAATTCACTCATCTGAAGCTCCCCTCGCCGCCTTCGAAACCCTTCATCCTTTGCCATTCTTCGCTATGCAGAACCGCGATTTCATTCGGTCTGCCTCAGACTTAGAAGGGGCGAGTCCTCCCCTATAAACAGATCCTTGTCTCCGCGGACCCTCTGACGAGGACACAAACGAAGCCCCCCAATAATACTGGGGATCGCTATGTGAACATGAGACACAGAGGAGTGGAAAGTCGGTCAATGAGGTGGTTGATCGAGCGGGTTGAAACGATTCAACATCGATCAGCGTCGAGGTGAGCATTTATCTCGGTTTCTCTTTTGCTTCCTCTTCTTGGCGAGGCGCTATCCGTCGATGGTCCGATCGCCCACCCTGCTTCAAAGCATAGGTTTAATCTCTGGGTATCAGTGTGGCGGTGAAGCTCTTCGACTTCCTCTCCGACCTCACTCCTTAGTTCTTCATTCTCTCTTGCGCTTTCTCGGTAGGGGGTTACATACTGACTGCTCCCCTCCTGCAATAGGACGAATATCGCCTTTCTTCTCTGCGGTCCGCTCTCCACCCGTGTGTCACTGTGTCTTTGACGTTTCCTTCACCCCGTCGCATAGATTTGGTGATTCTCAGTGACTAGGAAGGTCCAAGCCCGCGTTCACCATAGGTCGAGACCACCAGACCCTTTGTACCTCAATAGTGGGGTCGACCCCGATGAAGGTCTATCACCTCGCTTTCCCCTTCCCGTAAATCCCAGACGCAGGCTTCCAATCGCTAGCGCCCACTCTGATACACAGGATGCTGCCGACGGCCTCTGCCAGACTGTCGACCACTCGGCCAACAAATCAAGCACCATGGCCGACATGTAGTGGTCCTGGGCAGGACAAGCAACCTCGAGTCCTTAGGATCGCGATTCTTGGGGCGAGAGTGGTTAGCGTTTTGGGATGCGTGGTGATCGTATACGTTCTCTGAACTCCCCGTCCCCGTCGACACTTTTCCCATTTACATTCCGCACTTCCTCTACACACTGAGTTTATTGAGTTATTTCACCTTGTATCTTTTTGCCTGGCATTCCGATCGTCCCGTTCTTTGCCCTGTTCCCACCCCATGCACCACTCACTTTTGTCATCTTTCGTTATTATTGCCCTGTACTCCCTTGTTTTGCTATCGTCCTTCGGCTTTGCTTTTCATCTGTTGCACTATCTTTTGTGTTCGCATTCCCTCCTCATCTCGATGTTGTAAACAAAGGTACTGACATCTTATGTGTTTCGCATAGCTCGGTTGCGAAGGGTCTGTAGTAGAGGCGAGCGAGGTGCTCGTTGCGAATACCTACGCCAATCGCGGCTGTGTTCGCTTGTATTCCATTGCGTGCGTCGAGACTGTGGATGATCTATATCTTTCGGAGGACGAGCTATACTCCGCAACCCTCAGCCTCGACCTCGACCTCACTTCACGCCTTTGCCACACCTTCCTATCCTCGACCTATCCGTTCAAGCCCATAGACGCGCTTCTGATGCGCCTTCAAGCATCGCCTACTGCTGCCAGTCTTCGATACAAGTCAGTTTTCATGTTCCGCGCAGTGTAAATATCAACCCGACTTACCTTCAACGACAGCCCCGAAAGTTTGCGTGTGCCCAAGCTGGGATTCCATAGTACGATCAAATAAGGGTAATGGGACACCTTGCGAAGGGTTGTAGTCATTTGGGTATGAAGGTGAGCCTATGTTGCATACTATAGATTTCCGACTGCCTGCAGTGCCGTCGGCGCACTGGCTTCAAACTGCATCGCATTGCTTGGTCCTTCGGACCCCATCGTCACAAAAAGGACTCCTCGAACCTCCGTAGGGTTGTGCACCATTTTGGGGCATACATTTGTTGATCCAGGGAAGCTCAAGATCGTTTTCTCTCCCCCAAGTTCGGTTCTGATGCAATTTTGCTGTCCTTAGAAGTTAGCTCACAGTAGCTGTGATTGGGTCGAATGGCTGGAGGGTAATTGGGGATAAGCGGCATCTGACCTCCGTCACATTGCGTAGAAACTGGATGTGGAACTGTGTAGTCGAGATAAGTGAGACATTGCTTGCAAGTGGATACACGAATTTCGACTACGTTTGTCGATAGGGCTCACCGTGGCGTGCGAATAGGTTGTGGGTGAGCCGTAGCTCTTGCAGCGAGCTTTTGCCTGTGTCAGGATTGTAAGCCTTGAATAATCTGCTTCTGAAGATGCGGTACTGACCTTGGATGCCGACCATATTTCCCAATTGCTATCTTTCAGCCCCCGGACACTGTTTACAAAATCAGAGGCTCCCTTCCTTCAACTCACGAGTCAGCGTACTCTCGTTTAAATGGTGAACTGAGTTTCCGAGACGTCTCTGAATACACAGGTGAGCCACTGCTCTCTGCGACTGTATGCCTAATTGCCTCTTTCCCCTCTACGACGGCCCATCGCTGGTATAGTCACACAACTTCGGTGCCATTGAAGCTGCGACCGAGGGAGGATGTGTGAAGCCGTCGATCCAGGTGGCATGGAACAGCCAAACCCCCTTGTGACTCGCCAGTGCACCCTGAGTGTTTACACTGTCAGCATTGGAAATCACACAGACTCGGAGTTCAATACCGGACTGCTATTTCATTGAGTATGAACAAATTCACTACAGAGTGACGGTGTAAGCCGGCATACTATTGGCGTCTTCCGGCATCGGCAACGGCAACGGCTCTTGCCGGGTACTGTACAGTTTCCGTTTCCGGAAACTGTACAGTTGATGATGGGAACTATACAGTACCCGGCAAGAGCCTGTGCCGGATGATGCCGAGAATGGGCGCCATACGGCGAAGCCAAACACAACCACACAAGGTCGCGATCAAAGTGCTCGACTCACTGGGCACAACAGAATGAGCCTGCACAACTGCTACCCTTAGAACAGCATAGACGATGGCTACCAGGTCAAGGAAGCATGTCCAAACCAATGTTGAAATGAGTCAGCCTCCATATGGGCCAGTGCACATATTCACCTTAGCCCTTGTGCGGTCACACAGGCCTACCTCAGTACTGGTCCCCACAGGGCAAGGGTGGAGATAAAAAGCGGAGAAAATGGGGGTAGAAAAGGCTATAAAACATGGTGGAACTTTCCTCTTGCCCTGTGGTGACCCATACAAACCGCTCTCAATCCCTCCAATACCCTGCTGTGCTCGTACCTCAACCTGCTGTACAACATGATGCAAACACCATGATCATATGTAAATGGCACATCTCAGGGGAATTTTGAGGTTAACAAACATGGTGCTCATGACTTTCAACCCCCCCAACCCCAGTATGAGTGTGAAAATGGGATCGTCATCTTGGCCCTGGCCCCAGTACGGTCGTACCAGCCTACCTCTGTAGCGGACCAAATGTGGCATGGGTGCATACACAAAGAGGCCTACATAGGGGGTATTAGGGTCAAGGAACATGCCAAAAATGTCCCCATGCTCTGTGCTGACCCCTGTGAGCTGCTCTCCAAGCTCGCCATACCCCCTCCTGCTCGTACCCAGACCTGCTATACTGGATCTCACAGAAGTCCGATCATTGTAGGGAGGGCACATACCAGGGGTTTTCTAGGTCAGGGAAACCGATGGGCACCACC
>JANDKE010000773.1:0-20250 GCA_027627275.1 Coprinellus aureogranulatus | reverse complement strand
CTGGCTTACTAGGAGGGGAGGTGTACTTCGCCGAGAAGGGTCGAGACGATAGCGAAGGGAGGGAGATTATGGGCGTCGCAGTTTGGTACCCACCTGGTAGGGCTATGTATGATACGTGAGTCTTGCCTGTTACTGTGAGATTAGGGTCTTATTGACCTCATAGAAGCCCAGAGCAAATAAAAAACGATGAAGTTCGTTTAAACGGGGGAGCATGGGTACGTTTAAACCAGCCCCGTTTTAAACGGTTTTAAACCAGTTTAAACTGGTTTAAACCGGACCCTTCACGTGGACCGTCGACGTGGCGAAGACGGGACCAACGTGGGGGCGGGCGCTTATCGATGCCCTCTCGGTTGACCTGATTACACTTTGATTATAATTTTTTGAATACACTATTACAATAGCAATACAGAAATAGCTAACCTAGACGCGAAACGAAGCCAAATGTGTAAGAAAACGGGGAAAAGATGGGGGTTAAACTCGCTCAGGCGGGAGGTGGCTGTCTGAGCGCAGTTCTCTGACCGGCTACTGGGAGCCGGGACCCCACCCGGGATAGCCCGAGGGCGAAGCAACCTCCAGATCTGATCCACCATACCGATGGTGGTGGAAGAGAGGAGAGGGGCGCTGGGAATCTTCGTCGTAAAGGCCCAACTTATATAGAGCTGGCATTATTTGGCGCACAAACAAGGCCGGCGCGGTCACGCGTCGTTCGTTTAGTGGGACCAAATATGACCAAAGGGCGAGGTCTATATAAATCAAGGGCGAACCGAACGAACAGCCCACTTCTCTTCTTCCTTCCCCGTCACCTCCTAGAGGTGGTGGGGAAGGGACTTAGAGATTTTGGCGCCTCACCCCACTCATGGTGCGGCAAACAGGGGTTTAGAGCTCCGTTTAAACGGCGGAGTTTGAACCCCCTCTCCTCCTCAATCGACGAATTTTTGTTACTTTTCTGCACATCTCAGGGTGAATTCGAGCGGGAAAGGTATAAAATTTTTCAATTAAAATTTACTAACAGTTCTCTCGTTTAAACCAGTTTAAACTGGTTTTAAACGGGCTGGTTTAAACGTACCCATGCCCCTCCGTTTAAACGAACTTCATCTGGCGACAGTTTGAATGGTATAAGCAGCGATTGCAATGTTCGAAAGCAAGTGTAAACCGATAACAGGGACATAACGGCGGAATACCTCTGTGAAGCACCAGAAAGAGCGGATGGGAGAAAGACAGATAGGGGATCTGGTTTCATAAGGGAGAAGTGACAAAAGGATGGATGTAGGGGGTATACCTGGGTGAATCCAGTATATATAAACGCATCCAAAGGGGTCCGACAATAGACAACGAGATGAACTAGGGCGATACATAGGAGAGACAGGAACCGCAGGACAGGCAGTGTCCACAATATTGGGGGAAAAATGGGAGAAGCGACAGAGGTAGTTATAGGCCGATGGCGCACTAGCTTTGCTAACGAAGCGAGTCGCACATTCGGCTGGGTCCTGGGATGGGCATCATCGTGTCCCTACCCCTATTCGTGCGTGTCATCACCCCATGACCAGCCTCCCTGCTGGCCAGGGTCATATTTGCCTTGAAAGAGGCCAGTCCCTTCGCTATATGGAGTGGAAGGAAATAGGTTGGGCAGAACACTGGTTTGCTGTGGCAGTCCCGTACTAACTGAGGCATCGCGATCCGACAAGGTGACCATGGGCATCCGTGGAAATGCCCCACTCAAGCCATGAGATAGTGTCCAATTCGGAGGGAGCAGGCTTGGGCCTGGAGTGCTATCTTCGATCTGCTGGTGGGAGTGTATATGACGACTTCTATAGGCGCTGGGAGTGGGATGAATGCTGGGGATTGAGGTACTTTGATCGCCGTGAAAGTGGCCTTGAGGCATGGTGCTATGCATGTATGATCCTTGGGCACTGGACTCCACTTCCGGCAGAAAGTAGTCCGCAGTCCGCTCTGGAAAATATGTCTCGGTGTAGTCGAAATAGCTCTGGCCAGGGAACATTGCGTCGTAGTTGGGGTCCGTAGCCAGGTGGTTACTCTCATGAACTTGATGGGGCGTCCCAGAGCGATGGGATGTCGTAGAGGTGGGCGGCATGAACGACTCTTGCGCATATTCCACGTAGTGAGGCTGAGCAAGCCCGGATCCGTGGGCATCAGTATGATGACTAGGGCCGGCAGCACCGTATGCCCTATCCGAGCCGCAGAATGCTCGAGGAATATCCATGGACCACCATTCAAGCTCGAAGCCGAGGTGTCGCGGCGGGAGTGTGGTACACGGGAGGACGACGATGGGACGGAGCTGCCGGACCTGTGGTAGGAGGGAGAGCCGAGATCACTCCCGGAACCCCCGAATCCGATGGTGCTATAGTCCGCCCAGAATTGCTGTTGACCTGAAGGCGTGCACTGTCCTCCGAAGTAGGGGGTGTGCAGGGAAGTGTCGAGAGCGGGTACCGGAGATGGACTAGGGACATCACGACCTTGAACCGGAAAGGGCAGTCCCGCCCCAGCTTGTGGATGTGGGGGGCCAGGAGCGGAAGAACGATGGGGTGCTTCGAAGCGCCGAATCGACATTTACTATAAAGGGTCGTAGCCTGTCAGCGAGACCAATCCCCTGCACAAATCGAGGTCTCTCACTATCTTTCCCGAGGAATCCAGGCTCACTCCCTGCACTAGGAACAGAAGCCTTTGTTGTGCGGCGGCCGACGCGTCCAGATGAAACGGGGTCCTTCCTCGAGCGAGATTTACGTGAGGCACGACCACCAGCAACCTGCTGAGACGGACTGGGTTTTGAAGAGGTGGAGGGTAGGGAATTGGAAGGAGGGATGTAGAGCGCAAATCGAACGTCTTGTGATGTGCCACCAGTGGAAGACCCCTGTGCGTTGTCTGGCACATTGTAGCGACTCTTCGCTCGACGCTGTTCGAAAGGATCCGGTGCAGTTTCGTTCAGCTCCGTTGCTTTGCGTTGGCCATAAATCCCGATCTGTTTCTTCAGCTCCTTCCGTTCGCCTTTGGGGGCGTTATTCAATTGTTCCATCGCATTCGCTGCCTCACCAGAAGGACTGTGTTCCCGAATGTACTTTTTAGCGGCTGATAGGACTGTGTCAGAGCGGAAGGAGCTATACATCCCAGACCCCCAATTTGTTTGGCGGATTGCGTCCGCGCAGCGACTGATCGCTGAGCAGCAGCCCCTCAATGACCCGATGAGCAGGCCATTTTTCCATCTCGGTGCGACCAAGAGGAAAGCGCAAGGTTCCTTGAGGCTTCGAGGTTTTCTCTCGTATAGGGAAGAAGAGGATGAGCAAGAGGGGAGTAGAGGAGAACGGGGCATTTTTCCTCAGAGGTTTGACTAGGGTGGGAAAACCGCCTCGCCGCGACCACTCCAGTGTGCCGCGCCTCGTTTTCCTGTGCAGACATCGACGACGACAACCGGTGCATGACTGCAGGAGACGAGGAGACGACGTACTCTTCAAGCATCAGGGGGTAGACAGCGGGAGGATCTGCGCAATATATAAGTTAGACAGTGCGCTCGAAGGAAACAACAACAAGGTGGCGCACCAGGGGAGGACGTATTGTTATTCATAGCAACACGGAGTCAGTTTACAGTTTGTATACAGATGTCAAGCGAACAATACAAGGTAGTCAATTCATTTCCTAGCATTGGGACGGATCGGCGCGAGAAGAGGCTGTTTATCGATGTGGCCGGTGGCGAGCTGCATCCTGTTAATTGTGGTTCCATCNCCCTGGGGATCCGTCAGCATTTGTACAGACANAGAGNCGCGGGACTACGTACAATCATCCAGTTGGGGAAGCCCGGCTCGAANGGTACGATGCTCTCTAAGTACGCAATTTGCTCATCGGTGAGGGAGAGCTCCAGNGCCTCGATGTTTTGGAGAAGGTGCTCAACCTTGCGTCCGCCGATGATGGGGAAAACGTACGGTGTCTTGTGCATGAGGTACGCGATAGCGACTGCTGTAATGGACTGGGCACCAATCTCTCCNGCGACCTTCTCCAAGGCCTTGGACACAGCCTTCTCGTTGTCGTTCCTCTCCCAGTTGGGGTTGAACATCACGCGNCCCTTTTCTCCNGTCTGNCGCCTCCTCTCTTCTTCAGCGTCCGTGCGAAGCTTCCCAGCCGCAAGGACGTTCCACGGTGCAAGCGCCATGCCTGATAGGGACGTTGGTTTGGAAGAATCATNGTGATACGCTGAGCACGTACCTTCGGCACGAGCCATGGGGATGATGTCCCTCTCGAACGATCGCTCTAANATGTTCCACGCTCCTTGGTAAACGACGAAGGGTGTGAGAGCATGGTCGCGAGCGTATTGGTTGGCACGCGAGACAACCCAGGCAGGGGTGTCGGAAACGCCCTAAAGGAGATTAACACCGCTTCTTCACCAGTATTTCAGGACATACCAAGTAGAGNATCTTGCCTTGCTGAACCAAGTGATGCAAGCCGCGCATGACCTCCTCGATGCTCGTTTCAAAATCCCACCAATGAACGTAAAGGAGGTCAATGTAGGTTGTNCGCAACTTCTTCAAAGATGCGGCAACGGAGAGCTGCAGGGACTTAACGCTGTTCCCAGCATGGAGGACCTTCTGCTTGACGGCGGGGTCGGCACGCTTGTAGTTGGAGGTATACTNGAACNCCNATGAGGAAGAGAACAAAGGCGTTCNTGAGNAAAGAGCGTACCTTAGTGGCTATGAAAAGCTGGTCGCGGACACCACGAGCCTCCGCCCATTCGCCNATGAACAACTCAGACGACTCGTCCTGACTGAAGGTATAAACGTAAGCGGGGNGGGCGTATGGAAAGAACCTCGATGNCTCACTAATTGTTCGCGGTATCGATGAAGTTTCCACCGTTATCAAAGTACGCATCGAGCAACTTGAAGCTGGATTCCTTATCCATACTGCCCATCCCAAGCTCTGCCCACTTGTCACCGATACTCATCGCGCCCANCTGCAAGGCAGAAACGTGGACTCCTGCATTCGGAGAGAGCTGACGATAGCGGCCAAGGGCNGTCGGCGGCGGGGGAGGGGGCGCATGGAAANCAGACATGATGCAAGGCCCTGAACAGCAGGCGANCTGTCGTCGACACAGAAAGCGGTTGAGGGTCTTTATACACATCTCAGACATGCTGATGGCGTCATCGAAGTCTTATCGGAAAGCGTCCCTGTGAAGTGAACATGATCATCGTTANTAGTTTCGCCTTCTCAGAACATAATCGTGCTGATGTCGCGGGTGCAAACCNCCCTCGACTAAGCAGCGAGATCGAGCGCTGCGGACCGAGTTGGCGAGGTCAGGAGGGACGATGTGTGCCAACCAGGAATAGAATCGGTGCCGTGAGATGGTGGATTACTCATGTCCAAGTCATATAGAACCGGTTCCCAGCCGTAATAGCGAAGCGCAGGTCGGGCGAGCCGTCCAAGCACGGCTCATATCGTCCTGACAATGATAAGGAGCCGTTCCCGCAGAATACCAGAGAGCNACATCGTCAGCGAGGTGCAAGATAAGGCAGAAGATGAGTCAGCCCAGTGTCAAAGGTGAGAATAGTGCCATGAACGCGAGNACGAAGCCAGGAGTTGACAGCAGGAAGGTCAGCTGTTCATAATNGAGTTGAATTCGAAGTTGACGCCCGCCAGNTTCTTTGTATTTGGTTTCAGNNTCTGAACCAAGCTCATCCAANCTTGACCAACGNCATCAATTCCGAATGATGGACNAGGCTAATATGACGACCGTAGGCCCGGACGTCACAGTGTCACAGAACTTGCTCTCGACCACTTCCATCGTCTTCCACAATGAGCTTCCAGGACATTGAAGCTGGGCATGGCCACGCTGGANGCTCGCCATCATCTGTGTCGCAGTCAGGAGAAGATGCTGAGTTCCAGAAATTGCAGTCNTCTTTATCACTCCANGTCTTCAAGATGAACGCCAACGTCCAGGGTATCCTGAAATATGTTGACCAGTTGGGGACGGCCAAGGACAACGCGAACCTTCGGAAGACGCTGTACGTAGTTCTCTCTGGTCGCGAGCTCCAGCTTGACGCTGTGGTGCAGTCATGATCTCACTGAGGCAACTCGCGCGATGGCGAAGCGGAGCTCGGAGGATCTGAAGAAGCTGTCTTCTCTTCAAAGCGACTTGGTGTGTGGTCAAAGAAATGGGATAGTCNGAAACCTGACTCGCTGTAGCCTCACCGGAAAGCCATACTCCAGAAGACCTCCCATGATCTACAAATGTCGCTGGTCGCGTTCCAACGCGCACAGCAAGTAAGCGCAGAACGGCAACGGACGGTGGTGCAGGGTGTGAAGTTGGCAGTGGACGATGAGCAGCAGCATCCATCTTCGCGAGACGAACCAGAACCTACACCGCAAGAGCAGCGTCAAGCCCAAATTCTGCAGTCCCAGCTGTCGCCGCATGAACTCGCATACCAGGAATCCCTCATCCAGGAGCGTGAGGCGGAGATTCGGGAAATCGAGACCGGCATACATGAATTGTCGGAGATTTTCCGTGACTTAGGAACCCTAGTCAATCAACAAGGAACCATGCTGGATAACATTGAGATGAATATCTCCAGCGTTGCAGTGGACACAGGCTCGGCTGCGGAGGAGCTCTCCACCGCAGCAGATTACCAGCGGAGGGCGGGCAGGAGAGCTGCGTGTCTACTCTTGATCCTCGTTTTTGTGGTTGCGATCGTGCTTCTTGCAGTGAGTACTCTCGAATTTGCGTCCTTATTTCCGCCCTAAAGCATGCACAAACAGATCTTGTCATGATTCTTATACCCACGAGCTCGGACGCCTCTCTCCCTCTGACCGAGCGACCGAACGATTTTTACGGATTTAACTCTACACAAGACATTTAATGACTTTCAAATTCCTGTCTTTACCCTTTCATTCCATCTACTACGGGGTGTCATCTGGACTATGTATGTATGGTGCGTTTCNCATNCATCTNGATGTGCCGCCCATCATCGAATTACTGACCTCTTCGATTCTTCGCACCCCCAGATTTACATGAGGCAATTGCCCTTGTATTTTTATTCTATTGTATTCCCACTTTTNGAGTACACCCTCCAGCCTCTCCAAGTCTTGTTGACTTGTTCATCAAGNGCGCCCTTCAGGTTGCATAATAGTCTTTGAGAANGTTCCGACTCGTGGTTACGACCATTCNATTGCAAACTATCTGAACGGTGCATTCCGTGTGATTGGCCCCTGAAGCTACCGNCTTGAAACGCTTGCTGGCCATTGTATCGATTTCGTACGTCTACCCTTTCGAACTTCCCAACACCACNCGAGTTCACTGACGANATGGTTCTCGGCGTCGTTTATCGTTCAGTTCAACTCCCCTGCATGGGCTGGCTGCCAACGGCCTTGTTCTGCGAGTTGACATTCTTCCGGTCGCGATACTATGACAATTAGCTCAAAACTGGCCCTTTCCCTACCAGCCGTGACTCTTCTGCGAGGCGCACATGCCTGCCCCGATGGTGAGACGCGCACACTGTCAAGCTGTTGGCGACGCTATCGATCCGTTTGAATTACATACAGAGCAGCGGTTCTTCCCGTTACAGCGTCAAAGTCAAAAAGCAGACATTTCGCGTCGAAATACGCCCAGCTCTGTCTGTCGATGCTCCCTCTCCATGCCTTATCGTATCGACCAAAGGAGAATCCCCGATCGCAACTGTTAGGTAATCATTCAATGGGCGCCTAAATTTGAGTACCCCACGGGGCCGCTTGGCACTGACGATGCGCGTGTAGTGCAATGATGGATTGTCGGCCTAGGCGCAACAGGGCGCAACGAGGTGCGCTTTCCTTTGCAAATACGCCTATAGGGGAGCCTCGGGCAGTACTTGAGATCCTTCCCTGGCCAGCAACTGCACCCTACTGCACCCCGTAGCGCCTCGCTCCCGATGATTCATTCAGACTCTGGACGATTGAAATTTGCATGGCCCCGGGAATTCCGGGGGGAACATTCCCCAGACCTCCCCAGATTGCGTGCGCCACAGGCACGCCTACGAGATTCCCCAGGTGCAAAGTACACCCGACGTGCCCCGCCGAGCTCATGGCACATGTTAGTTCCCGAAAGACGCGATCGTTGGCCGGGCCACGCATCTTCGGAAGACGTGTACGAGCAGGGAACTGGCTGGTGAGCGTCTCTAGACTACTATTTGTCGCAGTTTCTGACGATGCGCGAGTAGCTGGGCGTCTGGGGTACATGGGACGAAATGTGAGGCTGTCATGAGCAGCAACGGCAGCGCTTTTGCCTCGCTGAGGGGTACGGCGCGGCCGACATCATGGTCCGGTTTAGGGGCTCCCGGAACCTTAAACCGGGGTTCAGTACCGTTATGGGGGGCAATCACATGAAAGCGGGGAACTGGAATTTGACGCTCGCCTAACAACGGTGTTCCACAGTTCCTCCAACAGCCTCCAACGTCTCACAGAGTCTCATCTGACCAAAGACCTCGCGCTACACTACGGAAAGATTTTCGATTCTATTAGGAAGCCGCCACCACCATCACAAATTTTCAGGAACTGTATTGGTCAAGTAATCATTCAGCTCCATTCCGATGGAGCTCAACCCCTGAGGTGACAACCGTATGCTTTCATTCGGGGGTGTTTGAATTTTGACCTCTAGATTTTCCCTCCGGTCAATTCCAAGCCAATCGCCCGTCTGTATATAGAGCCCTTCGGCTCACCCGTGGAGAAATATGTAACCGCTCCGTTCCTTCAGCCTCGTCTCCACCTTCTTCCCTCCTTTCTTTCATCTCGTCTCGCTATCAGAAGGGTAGAGTCAGCGTCCACCCCTCGATTTCGACTGCTTCTCCTCGCTNTGTCCACCCCTTTCATGCGTGTATAGTCTCGTCACACCTTTCGTTGAGAGGGAATCACCAGGACAGGTCAAGATGTCGTATCCCGACGTTATCGAGGATGTCAAACAGCAGTACGTANCTTTGCCCTGGATCCACTGGCATACAGAATCACTAGAAGGGCTTGGTACAGGTTGAATACGAATGTGAGTCGCGGCGGAACTCAGGACTCACGATCNGTCATTGACGAGCNCGCATAGTACATGGGGTTTGCGAGCTTTTCGATGTTGGTATGGGACCACATCGACACGTTCGCAGACGAGGTGCGTTTGCGTTGCGACTCCCTCGTAGCTGATNCACTCAANGCGCCTTTGTCGTAGGTNGAGTACATCTGGCTTGCTAAGAAGAAGGGGCCGAGTACGTGACATTTTTCCTGGCTGCGGACTGAATCGCTAATGCTATCACAGTCGGATGGCTGTTCCTTGTCGTACGCTCAATCTCATTGCAATGAAGGTTCCATGCCTTACTCGTCCCGTCTAGAACCGATACCTCACCCCGCTTGGCTTCTGCGTGAACCTGATTGGTACGGCCTAGCTTGCTACTCCCAGANGCCGNAGACTGAATGCATAATGTCTCATTCTAAAGCTTACCACGGAACCTTCTGGACCCCTGAGGTGAGCANAATCCCATATNATCTCCTGTGAAACGAGTTTGACGAAGNNCTTTAGTTGTGAGTTAGGAGCGTCTATAGCGGACTCCGTTGNCCAACTCACNCTNACNTTTAGATGCGATCGCTTCGTTCGGTTNGAAGGGTCAATGACTATCATTGGAATNAACATCGTTGGTGCGTTGCCNGTCTGNTCTGTCTCGACCTTAAACTCATCCTGCTCAACTTACGCAGCAATTTATGATGTACTTGCGCATACACGCTTTGTACCATGGCAATTATTGGGTCCTTGGGAGTGTCCTCGCAATCTTTGCAACTCAGCTTGGGGTGAACGCGTGGTTGATGACCCACGCCCAACGTGAGCATGCTCCTCTACCTTTTCCATAGACATATTATTGACTGTAGAAGCTTTAGGCGTCTACCATAACCCGGAGTCTGGCATCCGAGGTACGTCCGACCCCTACTCAACATGTCTCCGATGCTAACGTCTCCTTCTAGCTTGCACCATGATCTTCGATCCCAAGCTTGTTTGTATTATCCTTTCTGCGTATTACACAATTACTGATCCTTATCACGCAGGAGCACGATTGCGGCGGCTTCGGCGTGGCTACCACTTCTCTATGACACCGTCGTCCTTGGCCTTACAATATACCGGACCATTCCCACTCTCAGACAGCAGAANTATTCCTACATCATGAGGCGGTTGTTCCAGGACGGCTTGATATACTACAGGTGCGAAATGTGCTGTCACGGTTGGTCGTCGTNNGTTACTAATAGATATGCGCACCCTAGTGCTATCTTTGCCGTCACCTTGGTGTTGACCTTGATGATTATTTCTGCCCCTGAGGGTCTTAAGAACATCACGGCACAGTAAGTCTCCGCGCGATTATTCCTTTCCGCATGAATCGCTGACCAATTCTNAACTCTAGGCTTGAACTATTGTGCGTTTTCCATGCTTACTCTTTTCCNCCTCCCGAGCATCCCCTCTAAATGCCGACTTCTAGGCTCACTGTCGCCATGATGTCAAGGATCACGATCAACCTGAAGAAGTCGGTAAATAAGGTCAATGACCCTTCATACATCCGACCCAGACTTCCCAGTATGTTCACCCAGAAGGACGGGATGGACGTGGANACTGGCGTCAGGATTGTGGTGCCTGGNTTCAANGACTCNCGAGGCCGTGAATCGAAGTCGACACATGGGGACATTCCTATGACCAAGATACANATGACGACGGTAGTGGAGGTAGAGGACGATTCGGGTTGGGTCAGCTCGAAAGGAGGCAGACTTGGAAGTTCTACCTCATCCAGCGCATGAGAGGCCAGTTAGTGGTTGACTCGTACTATTATCTTTTCCTTGGGCTTGTGACTGCTTAGATGCGAAGCAGTGATATGGACTCTTCTATNCTGTAACACACNTGTACNTTAATGTCGAGTTAGTCGGCATGCAACCAAATTACAGACTGTTCACTACTTACCGACCTTGGGTAAATTTCTGTATTGAGCAGTAGTGGCAGTCTGGTAGAGATTTGCCNCTGCTCTTCGAACCTGTTGCACTTGTTTGGAAGTACGATCAAAGCCAAACCNGCCATCAATGCGTGGACTTGGCTTGATGATGATGTATCTCTGCTCTTGCCACTACTACGCGTCCCCTCTGATACGGCTTCTCTCCCCGATCATCTGCATCGTTACACCGTTTCCTCTTGCTCACCTCCTCTGAATCGCCTCCGGNAAGGAGGTAAGCACTGAACATCGGCCTCAGTGAAATTTTGCATAAGACGTCCAAGCAGCGATAATCATGCGATCANCTCATTCGATACGTCTNGTAACCCTGTGTCAAAATTGNACCTCCATGAAGCCTGGATGACGGAACTTCTAGCAGGCAGTAACGACCTCTTCTGTCGACCTCTTATCAGTTGCAAAGCGTCTATTCCTGGGTCAACACACTGGCAGCGCAGATCCTCTGACCTTCTCCGCGTTGGCAGCTGGACGCGATCCCCATCCTGGGCGCTTCTCTGGAGGTGGATACTTTGCGCGGTAGTTGATGTCCCAACGGCAATAGAACTGAATGGCTGACTGAAGGCATGGACCGCAGCATGTCCAGGTACGCCGATTTCGGCGCGCCGTGGGGGAACGCGNTGCTGGCAGTCCATCTTAGTGNNTCGTNGAAGATGCATGCGCTTCGAAGACTGTTGNAAATTTGCGTTTTGAGAAGACGTAACCTGAGAATTGTCCGTGGCTACCGTCCCGAGAAGTACGTGCAATCATAACGCTCACAGCGCACGAAATGCATATAAGGGTCTGTCAGGAGGAACGCATTNTGTCTCATCCAACACGGACGAGCCTTTCAANATATGTCTTCTCTTCTTGCACCCCCTCCTCCTCCAAAGACTGGTCTTGGTCGCTACCGCTTGCTTTCGCCAACCGCCGGGGTCCATGTCTCCCCTTTGCAGTTGGGCGCCATGAGCATCGGCGACAAGTGGTCAGATCTTGGCATGGGCAGTATGGATAAGGAGTCTAGCTTCAAGTTGCTCGATGCGTATTTCGATAACGGTGGCAACTTTATNGATACTGCGAACAATTAGTGAGTTGGTTCTCTTGCCTGGTCCGGCTTCCGCCGCTTATCATATCTGCGCTCCAGTCAGGATGAGTCGTCGGAGTTGTTCATTGGCGAATGGGCNGAAGCTCGCGGTATCCGTGACCAACTGTTTATCGCTACGAAGGTATTCCCACTGCTCCATAGCAGCGTTGTGCNCCCTCCTCATCCCCAAACAGTATACCTCCAACTACAAGCGTGCAGATTCCTCGGTGAAGCAGAAGGTTCTGNACGCAGGAAATAGCGTCAAGTCTTTGCAGCTTTCAGTCGCCGCCTCCCTGGAGAAGTTGCGCACTACCTACATCGATCTCTTGTATGTCCACTGGTGGGACTATGAAACCAGCATCGAAGAGGTGATGCGCGGGCTCCATAACCTTGTCCAGCAAGGCAAGGTGCTTTACCTGGTCTGTCGCTTTACTTCAACTCGACGCACGACGCTGACAGTTNGCCAGGGTGTTTCCGACACTCCTGCTTGGGTTGTCTCNCGGGCCAACCAATACGCGCGCGACCATGCTCTTACGCCTTTTGTCGTTTANCAGGGAGCGTGGAACATCTTGGAACGATCATTTGAGAGGGATATNATTCCTATGGCTCGTGCCGAAGGTTAGCATTACCGCCTTATTGTCTACTTCCTTCCATTCTGACAATGTCGTGATAGGGATGGCGCTGGCTCCGTGGGGTGTGCTCGCCGCCGGTAAGATTCGCACCGACGCAGAGGAAGAAAGCAGGCGACAATTNCGGTGAGAAGGGCCGTACGATCCACAACCCAAACTGGGAGAGAAACGAAAGCGAGAAAGCCATCTCNGCTGCCCTTGAGAAGGTTGCTGCAGAGATTGGCGCNCAATCCATTACNGCGGTCGCCATTGCGTACCTCATACACAAGACCCCTTATGTCTTCCCCATAATCGGTGGGCGCAAAGTTGAGCACCTCCTGCANAATGTAGAGGCCCTGGAACTGTCGTTGNCGGAGGAGCAGATTGCGTATCTGGAGGGGGTCGNCCCATTTAANCCTGGCTTTCCCAACTGGATTATTGTCCGTCATTTCTTCCTTTTTCTTCCCTTACGATCATTGACGTGCTGACTGAACTCCAGGGCGATGGNACCACCATCAATTTTATGCAGCTGGCTACAGGCCACATCGACAAGCAACCTCTCCCAACCCCTATTCGCCCTNACTCTACCAAATAAAGGAAGCTACATCGTGTTGTTATTTGACTTCTTCACGTTNTGTATTCATGAATTCAGCATGAATCAACGATAGGTGTTCGTGAATAATGGGGTGTTCACTGTTCTGAATCAATCATTGTGCGGCGGGAATCCGTTGCTCTGGCCATCCTCCTGCCCGTCTATGTTCTTCTGCTAGTGACTTACCAATGACCATGCTTTCCTGAGNTTATTTCCATTGTTTAAGCCTCTGACTGACNTCTGGCTGCGCACAGGAAACAAAGGCACTGCGGATTTTCCCACCCTACTATAACTGCTTCAGCGACAGAGCGGACTCTGNCTTTCCTTTTCCTCCCGCCCCCAGTAGTCGCTTGACCGATCTCAGCCACTCGCCTGGCCACTCTCGCTATGGAACTTGAACAGTCTACCCGTAGACTGGTCGAGCTCTATTGCAAGGGGATCGATCTTTTCGCGGACGCTTACCGCAGCGGAAGCTGGAGGACAGGATCGTGCCACAAGTTTCGCGCCAATATTGTCCTGGGACAGTCCAGGGAATACATACAAGAAAACATCCCCGAAGGGGACGAATGGCACGCTATGATTCAACTCGACCAACTGCCCGAAGAAGAACGAAGAAAAGCCATGGCAGACGTCAGGGCTTGGGCACAGTGCAAGGCGACTGAACTGAACGAGACGGCAACGGAGCCGCTTGGGAAGCGGCCGACCCAAACCTGGGCAGCATACTCCCTGGAACAGAAAGGAGAGAACTCACAACTGTCGTCTGCCAGTGGCACTGGCGGGGGGCTAGACATCCAGTTCGCCTTCTACAAGCACCCGCTATCTCCTCCCCCTCCCAGACTGAAATCTAAATCCGCTCCAGCTGAGAGTGTTGGACCAGCCCGCCGCCAGAGGCAACCGCGGAGAAACCCCACACAGCCTGTCCACCGTGGAAGGCCGGCTCGTAGTCGTGCAGAACGAGTGGACCAGGGCGAGAAAGCGAGAGCCGATCGTGCCAATGCGGATGTCGTAGGGGGCAGAAATTGTGAGAGGAACTGGCCCTTCTATGGGGTAAAAGGATGGCCTTCTAACTCAACTGCATTTTACAGTGCATTCCAACACTGCACGTCATGCTCGTGCTCTGAGCCACTCTACCTCTCCCGGACCCTGCACAGCTCAAGCTAACCCACAGCATGCGACGCCCGTGTTTCCCTATTCGGCACAAGGGACATATGGCTTCATCGGTTCTTCTACCGATGAGAGTAACAGGCAAGGCGCGGTCAACAGCCCTGTCCTGGCCTCCCACTTAGAAGAACAAGGTTGGGACCCACAACTTGNCTTCGAAACCGATGTATCCGGGGTAGCCAGCGATCCTGGCTCTTCNGTCTCATCTTCACCGCCGTCTTCAGCGTACCATACCCCAGCTTCAACACTCTCCCTGGAGCTCGATGGGGGAAAGCAGGTCCCTGAGGCATGTGACAGCCATTCATTGGCGCCACACAATGTCGCNGTGGACACTGAGCCGAATCCCTTCAGGCTGGAACTTGACGCAAGCGGCCACCAGCTACCTCAACTCCCTGGATATGGAGAACAGGCGTGGGATGGCAACGTATTATGGAATACNGCCCCCAGCTGGGCTCCTCAAGNNGTACCGACGTTTCCGTCCCTCAGCTACGACCCTTATTTGCCACCACTTTCCCCTTCAGCGTTCTCCGCCCTGGACCCCGATACCCAGATTCCCAACTTGAACTTCCTCCGGACNCCACAGAACGGCATTACCCTTCCCTCGCAGAACGTGAATCCTGCAGACAGTGTTTTCGATCTCGAAGAACGCATTAGCGTCGGGGGACAACCGTCTGGCTGGCCTGCGACTNGGANGGCACATGGGGATCCGGATACTCGTTGGGAAGACCTCTCTTGCGGAATGCCCTTCACCGTTACGGATTTCCATCACCTACCCGCAAACGACCNCCAGGGTTATGCNTATGCAACGGCTCGCTATCGAGGTCACGAAGATGNATCCCCNGTTNCGAACATATACCCCTCCAGCTCANCGTTGGGTAGTAGCCTGAGCTCTGGGCGGATGCCACTGATCGTCCCTCGNNGTTCCGGCCCTGCGCCTCAAGGCGCCNTTTCAGACTTTCCGACGTTCACATCCATGACGCCGNATGGGACCTGTGCTCAGCCATTGCTCCATTTCGGTGCGTCTGATNTGTTCTCGTGTTTATGAAAGCCCTCTTGGCTTGCGTTTCTCTTCAGGTNANGTANGACTGGCTGGTANCCCNGGGGCCTACTNCCCTCGTTCCTGTATGGCTACTATCCGTTCANTCGCGNAAATCGGCTGTCAAAACTATGTTTAGGATCNGGAATCCTTCTATGGTGCATNCATTCTGAGGCTCTAGANTACCTNTGNTGTATACGNGTTGTTACATGTAGACTATCNANCNTTNTGGNNCGCTGGCTATTACTGANCAATNTATCATCNTCGACAGNATTGATCNACCNGTANGGNACNTNGAGGGCGGCGGAGTCGTNCAGAAGGNGCTCCATGTTNGAANNCNTNCNNGGGCNNTNGNCTCAATCATGGATACAAAGTTGNCTGCGACGACGAAGNCGAGGNCCGAGGAAAAAGACNGTCTGCACCCAGCTTAGAGAAGNGAGATAGCGTTNCCTTAGGGAACGACGTACGATAGGTATCGGCGCAGACAGAACGGCGATNCANGCATAGATGGTATTCGACCATGTAAAGCCGAGCTTGTCNGACACCTTCATGGTGAAGAGAGGGAATACACCNCCTACTACGTTCCCTNTTCAANNGGGTCAGGGTATTCGGACATCACCGAGCGCTGAAGAGAGCACATACGCAGCATACTTTGGCCGGCGAGTGCAGATGAAGCGTATATAGTGTAACTGTCGACGTAATAAGCAGCGCCAATTCACAAGTCGTAGTCGTATCCAGGAAACACCACGCACCAATCTGCCAGGTAGTTGAAAATGGCCAAATACATCGTGAAAGCCGACCAGTAGAATGTCTACTCGTTACGATGAAGTCAGAACTCATACCCATGTATAAATGACTTCGCCACAGACCGTCAAAGCGAAACAAAGAAGGGCCCAGTGCACGCTGGGTTGGCAGAACCATGCGTACATGAACATGGATGCTGGAAACACTATGCCCGCAGCAATGCACGAGTACAGGCGAGCCTCTACACTCCGTTTCTTGACGTGCTTTCTGGTCGAACGGCGCATTACCGCAAGCGCATAGAGACTATAGCTAGGGGCGGCTTACCGATACATTCTCTCCTGGAGCAGGGCTGTGAGGTACCCCAAGCTTACCGCAATGCTGAGGGAATAGGTGAGCGAGCGAGGGGAAGTGTTGACCAGGGAACTGCTCACAGCATCGCAACATTGACAATACCAACTTGACCAATGGAAAAGTGATGGATAGTCTTGAACACTGCAGCCAACGACCTAGAACATTGGTGAGACGGGAAAATCAAAAGGCCAAGTGCAATAGTTCTCACCCTATCAAGCAGTAGAACACCCCCCATGCAAATGTTATCCAAGCCTACCCAAACGTCAATCGGAGTGTCTGTCGCAAAAGGCAAGGAACCTACGGTGATGGCGAAAATGATTGGCTCAGAGAATAGCAATACTGGGCAGACGTTGAGATCGGACGGCTCTTCAAGGATAAAGGTACAGAAAATCGATTCACCAAGGGGTCTTGTACACGACACCCAGAGCAGCTGCCGGAGACTTCGTTGTTGGACTGTCACTTGGGGCATCACAGCGTGTTCGCCGGTCTTCGAAAGTCGCTTGATTACCCGGGCGTGTAGAATGGCTGCACGAGTCTCACTCATAGTAAATGCGAATATCACGGTGTAGCACCCAGCTAGACTAGATAAGAAGACAAATCAGAGGATTCATTGAGATTTGGTTTCACCGCAGCACTGACATTAGGGATAGCCATTGGATCCATTTCCATTGGAGCTTTGGATTGGCCTCGATCCAACCTGCAACGACCGTCCCCAAGCCATTCCCGCCGAAAGCCAAAATGCTTTGAAGAGCCATCGGAATACCACGTCTAGAAGGGAAATGCATTGAGTTGTGCCCCAACTGGACGAGTACCACTGGGGACCTACTCGTGAGACTTCCAGATATCGGCCAGCGTACCAGCGACCATCGTTGTACCCGTCGAGCCAGCAGCGCCCTGCAAGACCCTCGCGACGATGATAACCCCTATGTTCGGTGCCCTATGGGTCGGGGAGGGGGAGTAGATCAGCGTAGACCAAGAAAAGAAGGCAGGCTGCGTTCTGAGCGTACAAGGCGACCATGACGTGCATCAAGAGGAAGACAATGATTGAAGTCCAGTATAACGGCTGTCGACCAAACTCTTCACTCAGGGCAGATGTGAACAGAGGGGTCACCCCATACGCGACTATGTATACAGTCAAACCAACCGCGGCCTGTGACTCGGTGCATCCAATATCCCGGGTCATCGATGAATAGCCCATGGTATACGACGTCACGCTTGCCGCTGGAGAATCCCGTCGCTTTTCAGATCTCATCAATCTGGGGCCGACTGTCGAAGGTACTCACAGGCGAGGAGAGTGAAAAAGCAAGCAACGACAGTGATGGTCCACTTCTTGCGTTTAGAGAACTTCAATGGATTGGCGTTATCGACCACATCGATCAAGCGTTTAGAGGTCTTGAATTGAGAAATAAAGCGCGGTCAGACATGGGAAACGGGAAGGCCATGATATAGGGCGCTCACCTCTTCAGTGTCAAGTTTCTCGCCGCATGCAACGACAACGCAAGATACCCTCTTTTCAATTTCTGAGTCTAGCGGGGAAACGCTCCCCAACGACCTGGGTGTCATGCTGATGAGTTCAGACATGAAGTTCCGCAAGCTTTCGCCCTTGTGTAGATTCATGAAGCTCCAGCTGGTTATATACGTATACTCCACAGACCAGATCCCATCAGGGCTTCAATAATAGACAAGTAATCTTGGGGGAATCGGAGCGCTAAATAGGGTTTTGCGGAAGACCCTGAAAGAACCAGGAAGCAAGTGAAGTCTGAAGTAAGTTTTTCGGGAAGGTCACGGAAGCTCGTTTGTCACAGTGACACGTCGGATATACGGCTCTGAACGCCTCCTGGCACCCGTCGAAGGTTTGGTGTACAGATGTGTGCTGAACCCCAAGATGTGCGATGGCCATAATTCGGCTCAGGGTAATTCGTCGCGATAGCCAGCGAATCTTGCAGCCCGTTGGACGCGCAAGAAGATAGTCCATAGGGAATTAGTTTCCAATTCGTCCGGTGAGTGTTGGTATTCTAACGTAAGGCACCCGGGTTAGCCAGTGATTTATGCCAGTATAGCACGGTTGTGAGTGGGCCGAAAGAGGTGAAGGTGTGGTTTTGAGCAAGCAAGCAAGGCGAGCCTGCGAAGCGCATTCGGCATATCCCGCCGGCAGTCGTCCTTTTCCCACGTTGACTTCAGGGTCTTGAGATGCGACCACGATCTCGACTCGGACGCTCGCCGCCGGGCGACTGGTTTGGTGCAGGCAAACCCTGCCATCGGTATGGTGCCCAACAGATTGTCTCTCGCGACTAAGTACGCCCGGCGCCCATACGCTCTGGCGATGCGCCATCATCTTCATCGTTCCATCGACAGGTCCATAATCATTGAATGGTGTACCTCGTACAATAGATTTTCTCTTGTGTCCTTCAACGAGAGAAGCCACAAGAGCATGCATCCACCTTCCTCAGCCAGATATGGCTTGACGCCTCTTCCGCCGACATCCTCTTCTCTGGGTCTACGTGGAGACAACCTTTGATAAACGACAGAGCACCTTCTTCAAGCTCGTCTTTATCCAGGACCTCTGTGAGAGCCTCTTCCAAGGTCACGACGTAGTTGTGGTTGCGTCCGCCCGCAGCGACCGCAGCATAGTCTTTCATATTCCTGTCGGCGAGCCAGCCTTCAGGGATAGGATCCGGGCCTTCAGCGTTTCCAAGTACGTGGCTCATGTGTGCTATTGCCTTGGATGCAGTACGTTTTGAGTGGAATGGCGAGGCACCTGTGAGGAGGGAAAATGCCTGGAGCTAATTGAGCTGGGAAGTCGCCCTGTCACTGTAGAAAGCCGAGCTCACCATGCATCCCAACATCCAGATATCTGTCTTCAGTGAACAAGTTGGGTCGTCATGCAAGAGTGTTTCAGGAGCGGAGCAATAGTCATAGTCCTTCTCTGGAATTTCAGGATATTGCTGGGCTGCGCTTGAGGACTCAGAAAAAGGCTCACTTCGAAGAAATCTCAATGAGTACCATGTCCAAAGCCAACAAGATTCAACTGCCAATCTGCAATCCTCGCTTTCTTGCCCTCGTATGTGTAGGTATGCGGTAGGGGTTGAGATCGTACGGCAGTGTATTTCTTGACTTTGACTACTGTAGGTCTCGGTCCCAATTCGTGAAGAGATTTGATATCTACATCGCTGTAGAAACCGAAAACTACGCTTTCCGGTTTGACGCCTGCACGCATGTAAATCAGCAAAGCACCCTCGTGGGCCATGCACACGGCACAAACTCACCTCCGTACATAATCCCAAAACCATGCAGCACGTTAATTGCCTTGCTCACCTCCTTAACGACCTTCTGTACGGCTTCTACTGGAAGGCAACCATTCTTCGATCCACGTTGCATAGTCAAGACCGATGTACTGGTGGGAAAGAACACAACGCAGAGGTGCGATCCATTGTTCGTCTTCTCCCAAAACCGTCGACGGATCGCAGGCGGGGAACATTCAGAGTGTTCCAACGTCTTCTTCACGATCGGCAATTCGACGGTGTTCGCATGCTCAGACTTGGCAAGGGTATACACTTTAACTGCGTAATATCCTTCGTCTTTGGTGTCCGTCGACACCAGCCAGACTGAGGATCGCGGTCCCCAGCCTAGTTTCCGGACAACTTGGTATCTTCCGTCGCAGAGCTTGTCGCCGATGTGGAGTTGGAGATATCCTCCGCCTTCATGTGCGGGGAATG